>BJKM01000324.1:0-142500 GCA_015082035.1 Chaenogobius annularis
TGTATCATACCTGACTATGACGACTAACTTAGTATTCGAGAATATGTGATGGTTTGGCCCCTAATGTCAGTGAAATTGTGCACTGAGACATGAATATTGTTCTGTCCAGACGAGTTCCTGGAGGCCTGCTCCTCCTGCGCTGGGGCCTGGGTCCTCTTTGGTTTGGGGCTGTGTCTCGCTGCTGCTGCTGCTGCTGCTGCCTTTGTCATGTGGAAGTTCAAACTCAACAGTAAGTTCTGATTTACTATTCATTTAAATTATTTCACATTGCAGTTTTCAAGGAAATACTGACGTTTAAACTTCTGGACTCTCCGCACAGAAGCCAAGACTCGTAAAACAGAAAACAAACCTGAAGATTGTAAAGAAGTTGTGCCTTTGATGAAGCAGGAGGAGATAAGTCACAGTGGGGACCAAAAAACTGAGTGAATACCAGGAGCACTGTGAGAACATGACAGAAGAGTTACATTTTGTGAATCATTTGAATGAAAAACTAAAAGGGACAAAAGAGTTCCTTGTAAAGCTCAAACAAAAACTGCATCAAAATATTTATGCACTCTGCAATGTTAAAGAGGAGAAGGAAAACAAGATAAAGTCAAAGTTGATGATGCCAGATACAAAGAAAGAAAAGGACACTAAACTTGAGAAAATACAGAAGAAAATTGAAGAGTTTGAGGATATTATGAAAAACACTGACAGAGAAATTTCTGAAATTGATGAGCTCATTTGGAAAACAAGTGAGAGGAAAGGAAAGCTGGAGGTAGACATGAAGAAAAATGGAAAAACTGGTGAAAAAAGAAAAGGAACGTCTGGAGAAAAACGTGCGTCCAGAGAAAGAGCAGGTGGAAGACATAAAAGAAAATGTCCAAAGTGACGAGACGAAACTGGAGATCATGGATGTTGATCAAAAACCACTGGATTAATTCATCTGACAATCAAGCCTGAAATAAACACTCAAGAGCAGAGCGCGACCACCCAGTCACATGCAATAGAATTAAAGAATAAACTTTAGACATTAGTACAGTACACTATTGTCAGAAAGCAAACTGACTCACCAGAAAAATAACAATAAATTACAGTATATTTTTGTGCTTTGGCCATGACTGTTTGTATTTTTGTATCTAATAAAAGAGTAACTGTACTTTTTATATTTTAAATGTATTATATGAATGTACATGATGTATTTTATGTTTAACTCATCAATATATATGTCCTTTACTTGAGTCCGTCCAGTGTCACTCTGAGACAATGAAGAGCTGAAATTGCGTTTTGCTTTTTCACATTTGCTGCACTCGTGGTTAAAGTTGAAGTACACTTTATGAATCCCTCGTGAGGCGCTCGGGGTCCAGCTCCAGATCTTCAGAGGAGGATTATTGTGCATGTTTTGGGTTAAAAAAGAAAAAGTTGAATTACATCATAAATATTACAAATGAATGATTTTAAGTTTGCTCTGTTTTGAGACTTTTGTAAATGTGTTGAACTGTGACTATTCACCTAAAATGGGAGGATACAAAAATAAAATCACTTTTTTTAAGCCTAACATGTTTCATTAATAGCTCAAAAATAATATAGGACAAACCTGGTGTCTTACTGTGAATCTGCGGACGCCTCTCCGCAGATCTGACTTGACATTTCGCCTGGTGGGAAATGGGAGCTGCACTAAGCCATGTCTGTTTTTATCCCGTTACTTTGAAACCAAATGCCAAACTGAATCTTATAAAGCGCATGATAAATACGTGCATTTGAGAGCCTATAACTGTTTGTCAAAGAGCTACAGATTATAGGATTATAGTTGAAATGTAAAGGTTTATTATGTAACTTTTCTGGGGGAGGGTCCGTCACATGATGAAAGTGTTGCCTGTAATATTCCACTTTATGGTCCAGACCGATCTATCTTTTATCAAGTGTCTCTGTGCACAACATTTCAGTGGGCAATTTACTGTTGAAGTGGCTAGCTCAGTGTTAGCGTGAGTACTTCCTGTCTCATTCATCTCTATGGAGCTTTCACAACCCAGTTCTCACAGACCCAGGGTTACCCGGGTTACCCGGGTTACCCGGCTTCAGCAGCCAAACAGAATGGCATTTCTGTTCCATCTGTAAAAAGAAAACTTCCCCAATTTAGTTTCAAATTAAGCAAAAGAGCTCTAAATGGAGCTCTGAATCTGAAAATTCATATTTCTTTTACCCAAACTGAGTCTTTCATTTGCCAAAAGAAAACCTGTGGGACGCTTATTTAGAAACGTTGCAGATTTCAGGAAGTCAAACGTAACGTTCATGGACGTGCTTCAGACGTGGAACAGTTGTTGGTGACGTACTAAATATTATCTGAGTGACATTTTAGTTTTGTATCTCTTTAACTGTGTGAGATTTGGGGTGTTTAAAATGGGTGCTGGGTCCAAATCAGATGCACCTAAAGCCACACATTTTGGACTGTTTGTGGCAGTTCATGATGTTTTATTCTGTATTATCATGCATTCTTTTCACACAGTGTGACAGTATGACAACATCGGAGTGACTGTGAGGTATTTTCAGTGGCCTCAGTTCAGTCACTCAGTATTTATTGGGACATAAACCTGTATTACTTAGAAAAGACCTGAAATGTACAATGCATTTTCATTTCGTGTGGTCGTGACTCAGGTGTAACGCCTTTGTCCAAAATACAGTGGGAAACAGCTCTTCGTGTCATATAGACTGTGATGAGACCGTGCACACACATACTTTGTGACAGGATTATGACTTTTTGTATACTTTTTGTAACAGAATGGAGCTCATTTAAAAAAAAATGCATTCTTGATTGTTTAAACCAAGATGTCTAAAATGACCTTGATCTCCACATGTGGTTGCATTCTGTCCAGGTGGATTGGAATAACTTCAGACTAAGACCAAAATGACCAATGTGTCCAACAGACAGACTCTCAAATCACATTCAGTGGGAATTCTGTGAGTGTGGAATATTTCCTTTCTTCTGTTTATTGGACACGTTTTCTTCTGTGACTTTGTCAAATAAAACTGGCCAAATGAGGGACCTTTCATTTCAGAATATTGTGCCCGATTATGGTTCCGCGTAGGCAAATAGCATTATAGTGGTCGTTACACATTTGAAAAGCAAACCACGCCCCACCTTGAGCTGCCACCTAGAGGGGCTGCAGCAAAATGCATGTGTCAGATGTCCCAAAAACACAGCGTCAGTCACAAGTCCAAAGCTGTGAAACGCACTGCCTTAAACCGTAAGTCCGCTGTGAAAACATCCTTGAAATATTTGCTTTTATGGTGTGCAGCGTTTTGTCCTGTGTGTGTTGTATCTGTTTTGGATGTTTTTAAAGCGCAATGTATGAAAAAAGAGCTTAAAGATGAAACCAGTGTTGAAGGTGACACATATAAATACTGAAAGTAAAAGTAAAACATGTTTTATTGCTGTTTTAAGTTTTCTGTTCTCTTGGTTTTCTGTGTTCAGTGTTCAACAGGGCACTCATGAAAAAGAGCTCCTCTCATTTAGTTCTACCCTGTCTGAAAGTTCAAAGGTCAAGGACAGTTTTAGTGTTTAATGTTTAATAAACAACAGTGGCACATGCAGGAAACAGGACTCTTATAAGGCTAATAATTACTCACAATGAAACTCAAAAACGTTACTTTTGAATTAGAGTATTTACACTTGATGATGATATCAATGTGTGATATAAATACTGAGTACTTGAGTAATCTTGATTGTTACCGGAGTCACATGAGAAATAGTGGGCGGGGCTCATAAAGTGCAGTGGACTGTGAGCTGTGGTTTTGAAGCTGCTTTTTACCGGAGGAAAAAGGACATGAAATAAAAGGTATGTTGCTGTTTGTGTTGATTTAGTTTAGTGTTTATTTCACAAAGAGAGAAGAGTCAGTGAAGCTACTGTGTGTTTCTGTAACAACTGTACGGCAAATTGACACGAAAACACACAAAAACACAATTTAAAAATGAAAAATTAACAATGTTAAATGTGTTATTGACTTGGAAATGCTTAAGATTTAAGTTAATTTTATAAAAAGTTTCATGTCGGAGGACTCATGGATTATTTATTGTTCAAATGTGGAGACAATAATAAGTGATTATAACGTTTTAAACATTTAAACAAGATTAAGTATAGGTTTGAGTGAGTGAAGATTAGATTTACTCAGACGTTCTTGACCGTGTGCAAATGTACCTGTGACTGGTTTTGTCGTTGGTTTTGTGGTTGCCAGGTTTCCTCTCACTATGGCTCTGGGAAAGCAGCTCGTCTCCGCCGCCATTTTGGTTCTTCTGATTTCCCTGTGTCAAAGTAAGTGCTGACTTTTGATGGACACAAACAGAAGAAAGTTATTTCTTGTCTCCTTTGGCCTGTGGAAATACAAAATACAGTCATAAATACCTAATGCATCGTCGACCGCAGCACATATTTGGGTCAATGACATAATGTCCAGTTTTTAGTGTGTGCTTCATCATTCATCACAACAATAGACTAAATTCACCTTAAAGGACACATATTAGGCCAAAACTGACTTTTTTAAATAACTGAATTTAGCTCACTGTGTTCTACTAAAAGAATGTTATTAGAAAATATGAACGATTTAGTATTTTACATACAATGAGGAAAATACACCCTGTGCAAGTTCTCCCACTTCGACATTATGGAGGCACCTATAGCCTTATCTCCACCTATACAAGGGCTCGGCAACCCTAGGCATGTGTGTCACCGTGGGAACGCCGAGGAATGTTGAGTAGCAGGCAATGCGAGTTTAAAGAAGCGTCAGACCAGTGTCTCCATACAAAGATGGAAGTCCTGGTGCCCTCTAACCTTAGTAGAGGAGACGTCCTTTAACATGTCCCAACTTTTGGGACAAAATGCAAAAAACACATCACACTGAACTAAAATACCAAGTGTAAATGAGAAAGTCAAGACCAAAACCTAACACAGCTGTTAGGACAATTATGAACTGGTTACACAAGTTGCATTTCTCAAAGAAGATAAGAACGTTCTTTCAGATGACCTAAAACTGGTGCACTCATGACTCAAGCGGAAAAACGAGAACTGACTTCTACATATTCAGATCTTGACGAAGCTGGAGAAATCATCTCCAAACAACAGGAACTAAACAAGACAGCCCAAAACCTAAAAGGGGTACGTGCTTGAAAGGGGTATGAGCCTAAAAGGGTACGAGCCTAAAAGGGGTACGAGCCTAAAAGGGTACGAGCCTTAAAGGGGTACGATCCTAAAAGGGTATGAGCCTAAAAGGGTACGAGCCTTAAAGGGGTACGAGCCTGAAAACGATCTAAAAGGGGTACGAGCCTAAAAGGGTACGAGCCTAAAAGGGGTATGAGCCTAAAAGGGTACGAGGGGTACCTTAAAGGGTACGAGCCTGAAAGGGGTACGATCCTAAAAGGGTACAAGCCTAAAAGGGTAGAGCGTAAAGGTACAGCCCTAAAAGGGTACGAGCCTAAAAGGGGTACGAGCCTAAAAGGGGTACGAGCATACAAGGGGTACGAGCCTAAAAGGGGTACATGCCTTAAAGGGGTACGAGCCTAAGGGGTAAGCCTAAAGGGGTACGAGCGTAAAAGGGGTACGAGCGGTAAAAGGGTACGAGCCTAAAAGGGGTACGAGCCTAAAAGGTACGAGCTGAAAGGGGCACGTGCCTTAAAGGGGTACGAGCCTTAATTAAAGGTACGAGCCTTAAAGGGGTACGTATTCTTAAAGGGTACGTGTCTTAAAGGGGTACGAAGCGTGATCAAACTGATTTGTCAACTCTAACATAAAATAGTGGTCATAATGACACTAATTACAGCGTTTCATTCAAAGATCTCAGTTGCATTGAGCCCAAATTGAGCCTTCTCATGCTGAGACCTACTTGGAAGACATTGATTTTAAATGGATAGATTCCCACGTGCCACAGGGAAAAAACAAAATTGGCTTTGATGAAATTAACATCCAGTCGAAATGTTAGTAAATTCACTGACCGTCAAACCAAAAGAGAAACTTGCTGCAGCCTGAACAGCTGATTGAGGATGGTGATCCTGGCCCGGGAATCCCAGAGCCCACACTAAACCCGATCAGTCAAAGTGAGCTGAACATAGCAGAAACTGGACCCAGCATTAAACAAGAACATGCATTTAGTCCAAACAGTGCATCACAAGTAGTGAGTTCAGAAAATGAACTTCAAAACTCTTATGCACTTGACGGCCAAACCAAACGTCCTTTCAGATGTTTTTTATGCAAGTTTATCAAAAAGGGCCCAGATCAAAAACTTTACCTGCCCACTATCCTTGACAACGAGCTCCACAAGAAGCAATACTTGACCCAGCTGCAGACGTCAGTGTGATGTCACACATGCTTTTCAACAAATTGCAGAGAGCAATAAATGTGAGAAAGGAAGAAAAACTGAACTGCAGTTCATGCTCGCTTGAAGTCCAGCCGTACACGGAGACTAACATTGTCCTCAGGAGAATGGCTCGAATCCGCTTAACAATCGGACCTGTGACTGTAGTCCATCCCTTCTTCTTGTCTTCACTCAACTCGATTCCTCTTCTCGTAGGTCAAGATCTACTTAATCGATTTAAACCCCTGATCGATTTTAAACAACTGACACTTTCAGCACAAATGCAAAAACCTTTGTCTTTTGTGCACAAAAAGAACAAGAATCAGACTTCCAAGACCACCTCAGCGGCACACAGATCTGTCCCAAAACCATAGGCATCAGAAAAAACTGAAAAAACAAGCCTTAAATCGACACAAAACATGTCTTCGTGAAGAGACTTTAAGAGCCAAATCAACGTCTTGTGATCCGGGACACAACAAATGTGCTCTTGTAAACAAACGAGAACATAAAATTTCTGTTTTGTAAATAGACACAAAATTAGGTTAGTTGTTCCTTGTGACAGAATTTAAACCCTAGACACAACCCTCAGTGTCTCCACAAGCAACGCTGAGCTGCTTAGGAACAATCCCTTCTTTAACCACAGGGGGGAGCTGTTTTAACTACTACTAACCTTGTTTCTAAACCTTTAACTCATTTCTCTGCACACTTTTCCTTTTACTGAAGTTACTGTTTTCAATGACTAACATAACAATAACCCTTTTACTTTTAGAGACCAATTGATGGTGACTTAGTTGGATTTGCGTAGATAATTTGTGTTTTGATAGACTTGCCTTCGGTAGAACACAATATCACATATCTTATGATAATAAGTTAGTCCTTTAGCAGACAATTAGCTTTCAGCCAATAGCAGACAACACTTAGCATTAGCTACCACCTCCAAACACAAAGAGTTTTGCTTTCAATTTGTCCAACTAAATTGCAAACAACATTTTTATTTTGTAAATTTGTTTAATCACTTAAAGACTTTATTCAACATTAGTCTGTGCTCACCTTAGCTTTAGCACATGTGGAAGATGAGTTAGTTTATTCAGCATTTTTACTCACAGTGAGTGATATAGGTATTTGAACATCCTGCGCGTTTGCAAATTAGAAACTTAGAAAATATGGAGGGGTCTGAAATTTTCATCGTAGGTGCATTTCCACTGTGAGAGACAGAATCTACAAAAATAAATCTGGAAATCAAATTGCATCATTTCTAAATAATTGATTTGTATGTTTGCTGCAAATAAGTATTTGAACACCTGAGAAACTCAATGTTAATATTTGGTACAGAAGCCTTTGTTTACTATTACAGAGGCCAAACGTTTCCTGTAGTTCTTGACCACGTTTGCACACACTCCTTCACACAGATCTTTTCTAGATCTGTCAGGTTTTGGGGCTGTCGCTGGGCAACACAGAGTTTCATCTCCCTCCAAAGATTTTCTATTGGATTTAGGACTGGAGACTGGGTAGGCCACTCCAGAACCTTGAGATGCTTCTTTCGGAGCCACTGCTTGGTTCTCCTGGCTGTGTGCTTCGGGTCATTGTCCTGTTGGAAGACCCAGCCATGACCCATCTTCAATGCTCTGACTGAGGGAAGGACGTTGTTGCCCTGAATCTCACAATACATGGCCCCATTCATTCTGTCCTTAATACAGTGCAGTTGTCCTGTTCCCTGTGCAGAAAAGCAAAGCATGATGTTTCCACCCCCATGCTTCACAGTAGGGATGGTGTTCTGGGGATGGTACTCATCCTTATTCTTCCTCCAAACACAGCGAGTGGAGTTTATACCAAAAAGTTCTATTTTGGTCTCATCTGACCACATGACTTTCTCCCATGACTCCTCTGGATCATCCAGGTGGTCATTGGCAAACTTCAGAAGGGCCTGGACATGTGCTGACTTAAGATTAGATTAGATTAGATTCAACTTTATTGTCATTACACATGTACAAGTACAAAGCAACGAAATGCAGTTTAGCATCCAACCAGAAGTGCAATAATAGTAAGTACAATATACAGATAATAATAAAATAGGTGATAGCTAAAATAAGGAGCTGTAGTATATAAGTACAAATATACAGGTTGATTGAGGTAAAGTGCATACTATATATATTGTGCATTAACTGTATGTAGACTATAAACAGGGACTATAGACATAAATTACAAAAGCAAATGGGCATATGAATAAGTTAAGTAGTACAGATTGAGTGAACATTAAATAGTGCATAATAATAACAGTAGCTGCCTAACATTACTAGACTAGTGCAAAGTACAGTACGGTTTTCAGTGTAACCAGAATCCAAAGTGTTTGAGTGCAGGAAGGTCCAGTAGTGCTGGTGTACCGTCTTTGGACAGTGGGGGGAGATGACGAGTTTGTGGGTGGTGGTGGTTGGGGAGTGGGGAGGGGGGGTTCATCGGCATGGGGAGAGTTCAATAAGGACACAGCTCAGGGGAAGAAACTGTTCCTCAGTCTGCTAGTCCTTGTCCGGGGGCACCTGAAGCGCCTGCCTGAGGGCAGGAGGGGGAACAGTCTGTGTGCAGGGTGGGAGGGGTCCTTGAGAATGCTGCGAGCTCGACGGAGACAGCGTTTTCTCTGGGCTTCCTCAATGGCTGGAAGTGGAGTTCCTGTGATGCGTTGGGAAGTTTTCACCACCCGCTGCAGTCCCTTGCGCTCCGCAACAGAGCAGCTCCCATACCAGACTGTGATACAGTTTGTTAGGATGCTCTCGATCACCAGGATGGCTGAAGACAGATGGTTTTTCTTTAGCGTCCTCAGGAAGAAGAGGCGCTGGTGAGCCTTCTTGACAAGGCTGGAGGTGTTGGTGGTCCAGGACAGGTCTTCTGAGATGTGGGTCCCCAGAAACTTGAAGCTGGAGACACGCTCAACGTCCATCCCATTGATGTGGATGGGTGCATGCATGCCTCCTCTCTCCATCCTGAAGTCCACGATGAGCTACTTGGATTTGCTGGTGTTTAGGAGCAGGTTATTTTCGGCGCACCATGTGGCCAAGTGCTGTACCTCTTCCCTGTAGGCTGTCCCATCGTTGTTAGTGATGAGACCTATCACCGTGGTGTCTCGTCCGCGAACTTGATGATGGAGTTAGATCCATGCACGAGTCTGCAGTTGTAGGTGAAGAGGAGTAGAGGAATGGCTGAGCACACAGCCCTGTGCCACACCAGTGCTGAGTGAGACAGCGGTGGAGCAGGTGTGGCCTGACCTAACATGTTGTGGTCTGTTAGTCAGAAAATCCAAAGTCCAATTACAGAGGGAGGTGTTTATGCCCAGGTCTCCAAGTTTACTGATTAACTTGGACGGGATGACGGTGTTGAAAGCTGAGCTGAAGTCAGCAAACAGCAATCGCGCATAGGTGTTGGGGTTGTCCAGGTGTGTGAGCACAGAGTGCAGTGCTGTGGAGACTGCATCGTCTATGCTCCTATTGCTGCGGTAGGCAAACTGGTATGGGTCCAGTGTGGGTGGGAGGTAGTCCTTTAGGTGTGCCAGGACCAGCCGCTCAAAGCACTTCATGATGATGGGGGTGAGTGGTACAGGGCGATAGTCATTGAGGCACGTCGGCTTGGAGTGTTTCGCGCACTGGCACGATGGATGTGGTTTTTGAAGCATGTTGGCACAGCTGCTTGGGCGAGGGACAGGTTGAAAATGTCCGTGAAGATCCCAGTGAGCTGTTCCGCACATGCCCTGAGCACACGTCCAGGAACGCCGTCAGGTCCAGCAGCCTTGCGTGCGTTGATGCTCAGTGGCTCAGTGCTGTGTAGACAACCGTGGAGGAGAGCGTGGTGGTCTGGTGGTCTGCTGGGAGTGTTGCAGCAGGGAAACCTTCCGTGCGATGCATGCTATTAAACCATGACGCCGTAGTGTATTACCAATAGTAACCTTTGAAATTGTGGTCCCAGCTCTCTTCAGGTCATTGACCAGCTCCTCCTGTAGTTCTGAGCTGATTCTTCACCTTTCTTATCATCATTGAGACCCCACGATGTGAGATCTTGCATGGAGCCCCCGTCTGAGGGAGATTGACAGTCATCTTTAGCCTCTTCCATTTTCTAACAATTGCTCCAACAGTTTTTTTCTCACCAAGCTGCTTGCCAGTTGCTCTGTAGCCCTTTACAGCCTTGAGGAGGTCTACAATTATTTTCCTGGTGTCTTTTGACATCTCTTTGGTCTTGCCCATGCAGACAATTACAGACATGGCCTTGATTTGGTTTCCCTATGCTTTTGTCTCAGTTTTCTCAGTCTCAGGCTTTAAAAGTGTCAGTCTTGTCTCGATCTTGACACTCAGCCTCAGTCTTGGTCTCGTGGTATGGGATATTCCTCGATTAGTGTGGTCCAGACTCTAACACTGCTTTTTAAAATCACTCCTGTGCAAGGTAAAGGGTCGCTAAGGTTTAATCTGATTCGTCTAAAGACGCATCGTTGCCATTCATTGCTGTTAACATTTCCCTGCCGATATGTTTGTGATTTCCTCAGGTCAGTACACAATGATCGCTCCATCTCAGCCTATCATAGCGTCCGTTGGCAGTGATGTCACTCTGCCCTGTGAGTTGGACCCCGTTAAAGACCTCAGGGACTTGGTGGTGGAGTGGGCGCGGCAAGACCTGACCCCACGTTACATCCACATCCGGCGCGACGGCCTGGACTTCTTGTTGGACCAGAACTCCCTGTACCTGGGCCGCACAGCTCTGTCCCTGAGCCGGCTGCAGAAGGGCGACATGTCCCTGAGTCTGACCCGAGTGAAGCCCAGCGACGGGGGAGCGTACCAGTGCTTCATCCCCCAGGTTAACACCAGAGCGGAGGTCACTCTGCTGGTCGGTGAGTGCTGTTTGTGTGTTTTTCTCCCAGTTGAACTCTTCACTTCTCTCGCTCTTTGCTCTTTGACTGTTCCTGTCTCCAGTGTCCGTGGCCCCTGTCTCGGTGAACTTGACCAAAGAGCGCTCGGGGTCTCCCGTGCTGAGGTGTGAGTCCAGGGGCTGGTACCCGGAGCCGGAGCTGGAGTGGCTGGACTCAGAGGGGACGGTTCTGCTCAGGACTGAGGCTCAGAGAGGAGCGAGTGACGAGCTGTTCAGTGTGAGCAGCAGACTGAGTGTGGAGCAGAGGCTCGGGAACACGTTGACCTGCAGAGTGAAGCAGCAGGAGAGCGGCCAGAGCAGAGAGGCTCAGCTCATCCTCACAGGTGAGGCTCATAAACACTCCTGATTCCTGTGTTTGTTGGGCAGTTCACAACTTCTCTCACTTCTTATTCATTTCATTTATTGATTTGCTCTTCATCATATACAGGTACATCAGAATCAGAAAGAGTTTATTGCCATTGTCAATGAACAAAATTCACAAACATAGGAACTTGTCTCGGCCTTAAGGTGCAACATAAAACACTGAGTAATAATAAAACAACATATATTCAATCAAAAAAGGGCATGCATTAGGAAACAATTTAAAATTACTATACAATAAAAATAAAAATAGGCATTTCTATGTACACAAGTTTACAGTTATGTTTAAAGTTGTAGTGCATGGTATGGAGCACAAACCTGTACATTTACTGACAAAGTAAAATAGAAAAAGCTAGAAAGGCCTCCAAAGTCTTTTGTTAGTGAAATAAATGGGTTGATGAATGCCTGTGAAGCCCAAATGTATGACAATCATTCAAGAGGATTCTTGAACGTGCTCTTTGAACATGGACATACTTTTCAAACATGAATATAAAAACTTGCTCTAAATCACAATGCTTTTCAGACAAAAAGCTCTAGTATAGTTTGTTGTGTTACAGTGTATTGTTCTGTCCAGACGAGTTCCTGGAGGCCTGCTCCTCCTGCGCTGGGGCCTGGGTCCTCTTTGGTTTGGGGCTGTGTCTCGCTGCTGCTGCTGCTGCTGCTGCTGCTGCTGCTGCTGCTGCCTTTGTCGTGTGGAAGTTCAAACTCAACAGTACGTTTGGATTTACCATTATTTCTATCATCATTTCAATAATTTGATCCTCACTCCTCACGTGAAAAGAGAAAAAGGTTCAAAGTAAAGCAGGACTCAGTCAGACAGTGAGGCAAAGCAGGAGCAGCCTGTTCCACAGGCACATCTTCTGCTCTGGAATTAGAACATGCTTTTCATTATTGTGAGACGCTGCAACAGCCGGAGAACAGTACGTTTCAGACGCTCTCAGAATGATATTTTACACACACTCACTTACAGGGGAAGTATTATAGTTTTAATATTGACATTATGATGGCTTATTATAGGACACAAATACATTCTGTTGCCTTAGTTACACCATATACCTAAATGTATATCCTTTTTGATTTAATGAGTTGTAAAATTAATGAACTATAAGATGTACATAGTTCTGCACCACGTGCTACAAAAGTGAAACATTTCGGTAACACATAATTTAAAAATTGGCAGTTTATTACTTAATGTTTATTTATGGTCCGTGCCATTGACACAAATATTTCACATTCAGTGAGGTTTGAGGTGTTTCAGTGAGTATTTTGAAGTCTGATGCATAATATTTAGTCAGTTCTTCCCCCTTTTTTTAGGAAATAAATCTGAAATCAGAAACATTGAAGTTGGAAAAGTGGAAGAAAGAGAGAGCATGATGAACGACGAGAAGACAAATGTACTGAAGTCTGAAGAAGTCACTCAGAGGTTTTACCTGAAGGAGTTTGTTCCAGAGCAAAAGGAAAACCTGGAACATAAGCTGCTTTATGTCAGTGATGTGATCCACAAACTGACTCAGACAAAAGACTTCTTAATGAAGCTCAAGGACCAAGCTCAGGAAGCAATTCATAATATGAAATGTTTAATAGAGGCAGAAGAGAAAAGGCAGATTAATGACATGAATAAATTTACAACGAAAAAAAATATGGAAGCAAAGAAACAGCACCTTGAAGCCCTGAAGAGAGAAAAGAAGAAGTATGAGGAAACAATTGAAGCTCTTGATAAACAAATGAAGACGTTAGAGGAGGTGATTTTGGTGACAGTGCAGAGAAAAGGGGCATTGGAGGGTGAACTTAATCACATGACAAAGCTGATGGAAAAAGAGAAGAAGCTTCTGGAAACCGAGTCAGAGCAGGTGAGAAAGGAGGAGGAAGAAAAGGTGAATGTTCAGGAAAGAGCTCAGGATCAGCCAGAAGGAGCTCAGTCTGGGAACCGTGAACAGGGAACAGTGAACACACTGGAGCCAACAGAAGTGGGGATGGAACATCTGTGTGATCAGTTTGAAAAAACTTTAAATCTTTCTCCTGGACTTGCAAAAGGAGAAAGTGGACAATATTGACACAATGACAATAATCGACCACATTCAGACTGCGGCGCCAAATCGCACTGAACACCTCGAGCTGGACACTTGTGCTTTTGAGGCAAACACTGGAGAGATGGATCTTTGGCGCCGTGGACATTAAACTAGATGCAAATCAAGCCTTGTTATTTGGAGGAATGGCTGCTACTCTAGAGGAAGCTCCTGATTGGTTGTCGCTCGTCCACCTTAGACTTTTATTTTAAATTTGACGCCGCGGTCTGAACGCACACAGACATGAGCATAACAATTAATTGAACATTTGCTAAAATGTACTTATTTGAGGTTCCAATATTGCACAGGAAGTTGAGAAGTGTTCATGAGTCCTGAGGGGAGTGGCTCAAAATGTCCATGTCCCAGGGTGAGAAGGGTCAGCTGTGATCCGACCTGCTCGTCCCAGAGCCCTGGAGACGTACAGGTCCTGCAGAGATGGAAGTCTGCAGCCGATCACCTTCTCAGCAGAACGCACAATGCGCTGTAGTCTCTGTTTGTCCCTGGCTGTGGCTCCAGCAGAGGGCGCTGTAGTCTCTGTTTGTCCCTGGCTGTGGCTCCAGCAGAGGGCGCTGTAGTCTCTGTTTGTCCCTGGCTGTGGCTCTAGCGTACCACACGGTGATGGAGGAGGTGAGGATGGACTCAATGATGGCCGTGTAGAACTGCACCATCATCTGCGCTGGCAGCTTGGCTTTCCTCAGCTGCCACAGGAAGTAGGGGGAGTCTGTCATGGTGAGGGGGGGCTGGGGGGCTGTGACTTTCCTGAAGTCCACGATCATCTCCACTGTCTTCTGGGCGTTGAACTCCAGGTTGTTACCGCTGCACCAGGACACCAGCAGGTCCACCTCCCTCCTGTAGACAGACTCGTCCCCGTCCTAGATGAGCCCGATGAGGGTGGTGTCGTCCGCAAACTTGATACATTTTACGGAGTCGTGGCTGGAGGTGCAGCAGTTTGTGTACAGGGAGAAGAGCAGAGGGGAAAGTACACAACCCTGTGGAGTTCCTGAGCTGATAGTCCAAGTGTCTGAGATTCTAATCTTTTTTTGGGGACAAGGATGATGGTGGAAGACCTGAAGCAGGCAGGGACATGGCATGACTCCAGGGAGGTGTTCAATATCAGCGAAGACAGGAGCCAGTTCGTTCGCACAGTGTCTCAGAACATATGATCAAGTTGACATCATATATTTTAGCGCCTCAAGATAATTGAACATATAAGAACACATACCATAGAGCTGACTTAATATGGCTTCTATGGTGATATAAATATGACATTTAAACTAAACTTGTGCTACGAGATAGGCTAGGCTTTATGACAGCATTATGAGATTTAGTCCCAGCTTTGCTGAATGTTTCTCCTGCTCTTCACCAACCTGAGAAATGTGCATTATGTTACTTTTCACGTGGAGGCTTTGCCACCTGGTTGTCTCTGTGGAGATGTTATTGTTTTGCCTTGAATGTTCCACAGTGGCATTAATCTTATGCATTTTGCATGTATTCAAAAAGAAAACGCATGCTTCTTGGCCTCGCCTCTCCACAGATCTGATCTGTAACTTGGCTTGGTGTTGTCACCTGCTGATCTTCATGGAGGTCATACTGTGTAATATTCTAGGCAAAGCCATAACATCTCCATGGAGACAAAGGAAAGTCGCATCTTTTAACATGTGAATAAATCAGAAGATCAGAAAACTCTAATATTGAAGAGGTTTACTGCGAAACTAACACAACTCCTACGTACATTATATTTATATATGAAAAGTGAAATGTGTGTTGGAGTCTACACTGTGTCTGTTTTGGAGTTTAATAGTTTATTATTTGTGAAGGTGAAATGAAGTATTGTCTTGCTAAAGGACACAACAACTGTATTGAAACCTCACCTTGTGTCATAAACTCAATACTTGACGAAGGTTAAATTATGACCGAACAGTTGGATTGTATGGAATGTTTGGAGTGGAAATATACAGTAACAATTCTTTTTACTAAACAGAAGTGCCAACACTAGTAAATATGTAGTATTTCAAATGTACAGTATTTTCACTAAACTTGATTGAATGCACAGTGGGAGAGTCGGCTGTGAAGGCGATAGAGATGATTGATTATTATAGTGTCTTTATTGTGAAATGACTAATGCTCTTTTATGTATTAGAATTAAGACCTGATAAGTACTGATTCATCGATGAATCTTGACACCCTGAACACTAATACTAATACCAGTATTTTCTGTGAAACGTACATTTGAATGTACTTGTGTTTACAAAGGTATTTTAGAGTAGTAAATAAACCAATATACCAACCAGAGCTCCATAACAATGTGAAATATATTGAAATGTTCTTGTGTTATCTTTCCAAAGTACGACTCTGTGCACCGTACAAAGTGTCATCGTTTGTGAGATACGTTTTCGGGTGGAAAACAACACTATTTCGGACACTCCACCTCAGGTCTACACACCCCTTTAACCACTATATAGAAAATAAAACAGTACAATACACGGTTTAAAACAATGAAATCAAATCAATAAAAGACACAGGAAATGAATCCTCTGCATGTGACGAATCCTTCGAAGCCGCTGGGTTGAACCTGTCACAACGCTCAGGGACCAGATCCAGATCCTGAGCTCGGCCTGGTCCAGACTGTTGCAGCTGTAGCTCCATCTCTGCCTCCTCTGTTTTGCGAAATTTTTATTTTGAAAATTTGTTTAATCACTTAACGACTTTATTCAACATTAGTCTGTGCTCACCTTAGCTTTAGCACATGTGGAAGATGAGTTAGTTTATTAAGCATTTTTACACACAGTGAGTAATACAATTATTTGAACACTCTGCACGTTTGCAAGTTAGAAACTTAGAAAATATGGAGGGGTCCGAAATTTCCACTGTAAGAGACAGAATCTACAAAAATAAATTTGGAAAACACATTGTATGATTTTTAATAATAATCTGACGTTTATCAAAAGCAGACAGTGGACAATAATGTGTGTATATTTTTCAATATTTTCAATATTTTAATGCCACTGGTTGAGGGCTTGAAACATGCTTTGGTACGGCTTTGACCGGAATGTTCCACAGTATGCCATTAAACGTATCTATCACCACGGAGACAAGCAAATGACGCCACCAGACCAAGTATGAGGTCGGATCTGCGGAGAGGCGGGCGCTCTCACGGTGAGAATGCAAGTTATTTTGTTTTTTTTTTAAATAAAAACTTGAATGAATGCGAGGTATAAAGTAATGCTACACTGTGGAACATTACAAGCCAAGTGTAAGACGATGTACACTTTCGTTCATTGTTTTGTATGCTGTAATGCCATGGTAATAGGCTATTTGGATGGAAGTGTGTGGGTGGTTTGAGGGTTATTTTTTGCATTGTAGAATTGATAGCATTTTTAATGCCCTGAACTTTGTCATTAAAGAATAATGCAAACTCATTACACTTGGATGTGGAAATGAGTTCTAACGGCAGCTGAGCTGGAGGTGTTTGTTTAATCTGTTTACTGTGGCAAACAGGACAGCGGAGTTGTTACTTTGCAGCTTCCAATTATTTCAAGAAAATATCCTTCCCTAGTTCTACATAAAATGAGGTTGTACATGTACAATTTCTCTCTGTAAATCTCTTACTGAACCTGGAGCTTCGACTTGCGCCATTTTCGTTCGGGCCCCGGACGGCACTCTCCCTTATCTGTGCCCTGACCGAATCATCATTTCTCCATGGCGCCTTCTGCTTATTTTTAACAATTTTAGCTTCATAGGGGCAATGGTGTCGAGAACATTCAAAACACTAGATTGTAACAGAGTTCAACAAATCATTTTACATTAGAACATGAGACATTTTCAAAGTTTTATCATTTCCATAAACAGTTTTCCCGTTGCTGTCATTTAATGTGTCTCCTCCGGACAATTGCAGGACCAGCTGGTGGTTTGGGAAAAAACAGACAGGTCAAAGAGAAGACACAGAAATGATCAAGACGAGAGCAACATCACCACAATTGCACGTTTGGAATATTAACCCCTTTTGTAATTAGAAGATATAGAGTGTGCCCTCTGCTGTGGGTGGGGCCACCTCACGCGCTGAGTAAGACCGAAAAGTTTTCACAGGACAGCATGAGACTACCTTTAGCGTTTCTGTGCAACAAATATTATCACAACGATGAACTATTGAAACCACTGTTATAACCAACAACTATCAAAAGTCTGTGCATACGACTGAAAGCATCTCAGTAAAATCATCAATAAAACTTTTGCAGTGCTGAGGAGGCTTGTATAAAACAATGAAGAGAATGGATGATGAGACTGTTTTTAGCTCAATTTAAAAGGCTACGTACTCAAAGTGTTGAACAACACCGCCAAAGGACAACCTGTGGGTAATATTTCATCTCTAACAAAAACACACACACCTCCTCCCTTTTATTGTTTTCTCGTGTTTCAGATTCAAACATAAAGTTGGGTGGAGCAGACTCTATTAGAACTACATTTCCTTTGTTTTTGTCAAGCCATGTTTCAGTTAAAAACATAAAATCAAGATATAAGAAGAAATAAATTATTAATTAAGAATGATTTTTTACTAAGGATCTTGACATTTAGCAGCAGCAAGTCTTCATACTAGTTTCCAGTGAGACTGGGCGTTATCTTTTTACAGGGAATATGAATCAAATTTTTCGAGATTGGGCAGTCTGACTCGCATTTTGTTTTCCCATCTGTGTGATGTTACTACAGATATAAGCGCTAGGGGAGGCTGTTTTTACACAGGGCCCCGGGGTATGGATTGATTTATTAATATGACTATAAGTCCCGGCAACGCTGAGACCCAGTGCATCCTAGCTATGGGAGATACCAGGTGAAGAGAGTTAGAGGGGGGATAGGTGGGGACTTTTGTTCGGTGTAGTGGGAGCCGGATGGAGCGTTTGGGACCAGGTGAAAGGTGGGTGGTTTTGGTGGGTGATTGTTTTGTCTGTGTAAGCCAACAGTCAGGGGAGAGTTCATCATCGTTGATATCAGAACTCTTCTAAATATAGGCGTGAGGTGGAGCATCTGAAGAATGCCTGATTTGATCAGATGTTCAATGGCTGGGAAGACCACTGGGTGAGAGTGGAGGATGGAAAGGAGAGTGAGGAATCTGTAGTGAGAGTAGATGTTGCAGGGGGGATCCAGGGCTGCTCTGAGGGCAGGGGCGATGGGGGGATACTGCCAGGCCCGCCATAGAGTGGGTCCAAGGCCTTTGATGAGGACCGTGCAAGAAAAGAACTGAAATGACTCCTGCGCTAGCCGTGAGCTGGAAGATTGTTGTGGTGCTGCTGTGCAGATGAGTCCTTTGCTTGGAGGTGGTGGAGGTGACTCGTGGAGCCAGCTGGAGTTGAATTCTTTGCTGCAGGTGGTGGAGCGGTCTGCTAATAAATCCTTTGGTGGAGGCTGTGGTTTGTGGTGCTGCTGATGTTGAAACATTGGCTCTGGTTGACTGGAGCAGGAATTTTCTCTCATTCTCTCTTCTCTAACTATAGCAGGAATTTTTCTCTCATTCCTCTCTTCTGTTAACTAGTCTGCTCAGGACCCTGTCCAGGCCCAGCCCAAATGCCTCAGAGCGTGGAGCAGGTTCTCTGTCAGCACCCTCACGTCCACCTCTACAGGAGGTGTGGCCATTTCTCTTAAACAGGTCCTCGTCGTTTCCAGAATAGGATAGAAGTCTCAATGTAGGTGCAATTCTCTTGTTGCAGCACTCTTTGGACAGCCATGTTGTTCAGCTGAAGCAGCCGGCTAAACTTGTTTATCTTCCTGTCAATGTTTTGGAAGAGGTCCACTTATGAATGTTTTTATTCTTCATTTTATCACAGCACGCCGAATAACTCCAAGAAGTCTCTTTTCAAAACTTCAGTCTCTTCTTCGCGTCGTGTGTCCACTGCGCCCACGTGCACAATCAGCTGTTTAACTCCTTTATGTTTGGCCAAAACATTAGAAATACGTGACGTAATCTCAGTGACTGTGGCACTGGGAAAAGAATGTGTTTGATTTTTTCATGCATTCACGTGACTTATCGCATCCATCCCCAATCAAGACGACCTTGGACGTTAGGCACAGATTCTCTCTCTGTCTCTGTCTTCCTTTTCGCCACGTCATGTCTCCCCCATTTTCCCTTTGTTCATTTATTTCAGTCTTTGAAAGTGGTAAAAATCTGTTTGTAAGCTGTATTTCAGGTGGCGTTACATTATCTTTGTATTGCTTAGGCTTCGCACTGTTTTCCTGGTCTTTAGAAGAGTTTTGGAAACGAACGAACAGAGTCACTCCCCGGTTTAAATTGAAAGTTGCTGTTTTTCTTGTAAAAATGTGGACTTCTTTACCACTGGATGACACAGGGATTGTATCGTGCAGTCCTTTTTCAGATTCCAAAGCAAATATCCGTGCTTGTAGCTCATGAATTTATTGTTGAAATTTCCAACAGCGTTTACAGGAGTTTGTTCCTCTTCTCACGGACATGTCGCTGGTTCGTCAGATTTGTTGATTAAAACTCTAAAAATGTTCTTAAAATCCTTGGTTGACTTAAAAAAGTCATAACAAAAAATGTTTGGACAAGACAAAAACTGATTTAAAAGCAAAATAAATAAGGAAAGCAGCTGAAGCAGGCAGGAGCAAGCAGGGAAGCGTCTGCACTCTTCGGAAGCAGGAAGTAGGAGGAATCTAGAGATTTCTCTGGGGCAATTTAACTTAAAGGCTGTTTTCTTAAAATGCATTTTCCTCTTGTAGTGACATAAAGATCATCACGTAACATTAGCACCTACACAAACAACAAGATTTGGACAGAAACACACGGAAGGATTTGTTCATATTTCATAATTCTAAGTCTGATTGAAGTTTTAAATCTAAAAAATGAGGGGAAATTAGATTTTTTTAGGCAAGTTTTCAGTCAGATCTAGTTTATTCACAAACCAAAGATGTCCAAAATCCCCTCTGTATATATTTTTTGTAATTAATATGTCAACAAAATGAATCAAGAAGTTTAAAATTGGCTCTCTCCATTTTCCAGATTTAAATGTCACAAAATATGTGCAATTTCGGCCGTTTTTACACTTAAAACGCCTTGTTTCTATCTGAAATACTTACATGATGAAAAACTTGTCATGCATTTTTGTTCTGACATTTACGTGAGTAAAGTACAGAGAAGTTTAACGTTTATATTGTTAAATTGAAGTTGTTTTTCCGATTCACCTGCAGCGTCTCGTCTCACATTAAATTATATTTTTTTGCTTCTAAAATTATTTACTGAACAGTTTGCTCATGTTGTCGGTCTCATGTGCAAGTATATCTGTTATGTTTGGGGGGAAAGGTATATTTATTTCACTAATATGTCAAATAAATATATTATTTACATACAAATATATATATTACCTTGTTGACCTTGTATTGTTTGTGAATGACACATTAAAGAAAAAATGGACACTTACGGTACAAGATTAACAAACTTCTTTGCAGAAAAAGTATCCTGTCGTGATCATAAACAATGAAAAGTATATATTTCTATGCATGTTCATGAGTACCCAGTCTGAGGTGTCGTTTGACAAAAATTTGCGCGATACTGCCATCTGTTGTTGAAATTTGTCGACGCACAAAACTCGAGAAACATGTCAGGCCCTGATCCTTTCTATTCTTTTAAAACACTAAACTTTCAAACTAACTCCAGCCAAGAATCATGTGTGGCAAAACCAGTGTCTTCTGAACATTCACTACTGTAGTTTAAATTAAAAAAATACTGGGAAATTTGAAACTTTAACACCTAAATTGAAACTTGGATGGTCGAAAACACAACCCACAATGATTTTACCATTTTTTTTTGCCAAATTCTTAATAATTGTGGGGCATACTTAAAAAAAACATGAAATACAGTGGTCCCTCGTTTATCGCGGGAGTTAGGTTCTAAAAATAACCCGCACTAAGTGAAATCCGCAAAGTAGTCAGCATTATTTACATTATTTTACATTATTTACAATTATTTAAATATTTTAAGTTTGAAAAACCCGACCCCCCTACACACTTTATACACGTTTCGTCAACATTGTGGGTTAGGGATAGAGAAAACGTACAGACATACAGCATTTCAGTCACACTGCCAGCGATAAATTTGGCGAGCTACACATTCTGTAGCTCCTGTACAAGAGACGGTACGGAGGAGATTGATTGGCAATAGTCTACACTTCCTTAGCCAATCAGGACGCAGAAAATAATGCACTGTTAAAAAAAAAAAAAAAAAAGGTGAAGGTGAAGGTGAAGCTTGTTATAGCGAGGGACCACTCAACTGGACAAATTCTGATAAGAAAAAAAGCTGAATTTTACTTTGTAGATCAGTCCTTAAATAAAATAGACTGCAAGAAACATGAATATGATCCTAAAGGTTAATTGTAACTACATTGCTTTTTTTTGGAAAATATAATAATATATGTATATAATCTTGCTCAAGTAAAAGGTAAAAACAAAACAAAAGAATGTGTGGTGTGCAAACTACAGAAGCACATGTTCTTTTTCAGTGAAGTTAAATGTAAAGTACCTCATCAGTTGCTCTGAATGCGTGCACAAGTTTATTTTTATCTGGCTTCTCTATCAAATGTCAAACTAAATTTAGCAGAGGGAAGTGCAGGAGAAAGTGAAAGTACGTTCCTTTGAAACTGTGTGTTGCGGCTGCGTTTCAAACTTCTGCCTTCACAATCCTGAAAAAGAGAGGTAAGTGCTTTACTGACCTAAAAAACATCATGGCTGCCTGAAATGTATGAAAACTATTCCAAACGTTTAGCATTTATTATGATTAGTTTGAAGTTGTTGCAATGACATAGTCCACATGAGCTGTAAGTGAAATCTAACTGAAGGAGTTGGACGTTTTATTGTCTTTGTCTTTTAGAGATTTGGTGAAGATGAAAAACTCCCTCAGAACTCTCCATGTTCTTCTGGTTCTCTGGAGTCTTCTTCAAATACAGAACTGTAGAGGTAAGCGCAAAAATATGTGGATAAAACATCCATCCATCTTTTTCTACTTATCCGGGGCCAAGTCGCGGGGCCGCACTCTAAGCAGGGACTCCCAGACTTCCCTCACCCAGACATTTCCTCCTGATTGCCACACAATGTTGCAGAGACGTGTCAGTCCTACAACATCCAGAGACTTAAGATACTCAGCTCGAATCTCATCCCCCCGGGAGCCCTGTCACCAAGGAGCTTGCCAATAACCTCAGCAACTTCAGCTTGGGTGATGGATGAGTCCGCCTCAGAGTCCTCAGTCTCAAGACATGATGGCGGGATTGAGGAAATCAAAAGTATTCCTTCCATTGTTTGACAACATCCCCAGTTGAGGTCAACAGCTGTCCGCCCGCACCCTAAGCAGTGTTAGTGAAACACTGCTTCCCCCTCCTGAGGCCTCTGCAGTTTGTTCCCCCTGAAACTCCTTCCAGCCCCGGGCTTTTGCCTCTGCAACTGCACAAGCCACGGTGTTTGGGCCTACCTCCTTCTCCAGCGGAGCCAACTCACCACCTGGTGGTGATCGGTTGACAACTCCGCCCCTCTCTTTACCCGGGTGTCCAAGACACACGGCGGAAGGTCAGATAACACAAACAACAAATAGGCTTAGGGTGTCCTGTATGTCATATGCACTGATGGATACCCTTGTGCTTGAGCTGAACACCGCTCAGGTTCAGATTGGTGTTCAATGACTCGCCTACGTGGTCACGTCTCCCAGTAGAAAAAAACAGAGTTCCCGATCGGTGCATTGTCCAGTACCCCTCCCAGTGACTCCAAGAAGGCCAGGTACTCTCCAAAGCTGTTTGACCAATAGGCCGACACAACAGTGAGAGCCCTTCACTCAACCCAAAGGCGTAGGGACCCTCTTGTTCACTAAAAGCAAACCCACACCAGCTCACCGCCTCTTCCAACAGCAAAGAAGTGGAGCGTCTGGGAGGAGGAGCTTGGTTCCAGAGCCCAAGCTGTGCGTGAAGGTGAGGCCGCCTAGTCAGTAATGCTCGACACTCCCCCCCCCCAGCGAGATGACGTTCATTGTCCCCCGAGCCAGTTTCTGTGCCCAGGGGATTGGGTTGCTGCAGGCCCCCGCCTTCAACTGCCACCCATATCTCTCTGCACCGGCCTCTTGCGGATTCTCCTGCAGGTGTTAGGTCCACGGGAAGACGACCCCATGTCACTCCTTTGGGCTGTGATTTGAGGCAGATTCAGTCCCTTTGCATAATTCGACAGTTCCACCTATATTATGCCTCCTTTCTCTTTGTGTTAAAGTTTCACAAATGCAAAGATAAAGAACATATAACAAGGCTTTTTCCAACGGAACAACTGGAAGACAGAAAGTGTCACCCTGAGGTCCAAGTTCTGACCGCCGAAGATGAGTGGAAAGCAGCATGACCTTTTGATAATTGTAGGAACTTGCAAACCCAAGAACTTGGTCTCTCTTAACTCTTGTGTTTTCCAGGACAGGCTCTGATTGGCTCGTCTCGGCCGATAGTCGCCAGGGTCGGTGATGATGTCATTTTGCCATGTTTCTTCCAACCTCACAGAGACGTGGCAGCTTTAACTTTGGAGTGGACCCGACCAGACCTGAACCCTCGATTTGTTTTTGTCTGGCGATCCAATGAGGAGCTGACAGGCTTGAAACACACACAGTTTGTCAACAGAGTATTTCTGTTCCAAGACGAACTGAAACATGGAAACATTTCACTGAAACTGACCAACGTAAAAACAGAGGACAGTGGCGTTTACAGGTTCTTCATCCCAGCAGAAGGAGAAGAAACCTCAGTCAAACTAATTATTGGTGAGTCAATAAACATGTACAAAAGTAGAAGCTGTTACAAAATTTAGACCTGGTTTAGGCCCAATTTTGACAAGGAATAGTCCCAAAACCTGATTTTGATGTGGTGGTACTCTGCAGTGCAGCACATAACGCGCAGTGCGTAGGGCATCAAGTGCTCCGAGGGGCAAAGCCAAATTGGTTCAACTTCTCATAAATGTGTAATTTACTTTTTTGTAATGAGTTGCTATTAATATTACATCTAAAATGCACCAGAATACATACATTTTATGACCCCCAGACCCCCCTTAGGATTGTGATGTAAAATGAAATAGCCTATACAATATTTTCAATAAATATATTATAGTTGTATCACAGGCAAAACCCCTAATTATTGTTATAACATGTTTGAAGGGGGCATGGGGGCACCACTGCGCATTTCTACTTAGGGCACCCAAAAAGCTTGCAATGGCCCTGGAAAATTGCCAAATTGTTTCTTAGGTAGGACTTGGAGTAAAAAGATGGAGAACTACTGCTCTAGAGTGTACTGCAGTCATGTACTTTGACCCACCTTGCATATTATGTGTTTGTGTGCATAAGTCGCAGGGGCCATTGGCGCAGATTGGCATCTTTGCTTCTGCAGTCGTAGTCTGTAGCTCCCCTGAGTGTGGACTGAATGAATTATACACTGTAAAAAGCATTGGGGGTCTTGAAAGGCGCTTTATGAATCCACGGTACTATTTTTCGCCCTTAATAACCTTTAGACATGAACGTTTTAGCTGCTGCTGCTGCGTTGTTCCCAGGTTCCTCCTCGTCAGTGGTGGTGTCAGTAGCAGCAGTGGCCCAGTGGGGGGCAGGTGTGGTGCTGCAGTGTGTCTCTGGAGGCTGGTTCCCGGAGCCTGAGCTGTGGTGGCTGGACTCTGAGGGGAGGCTGCTGTCTGTGGAGCACACTGTGTCTCTCTCTGATGGACTCTACGACGTCAGCAGCAGAGTGACTGTGGAGCAGAGCGGCATCTTCAGCTGCACCGTGACCCAGAGCGCCACCAACCTCACAGAGCAGAGCAGTGCACAGGTGTCAGGTGAGAGCAGACGGCGCGCATGAGCAACGACGTCGCTCCAGCAGACAAAAACTGTTCCTTCAAAAAGAATGCCATAACTGTGTTTATTATGTACCCCACGTGTAAAAACACAGTCCAGCCCACCTCTCTTGAGAAGCGGTTACGAGGATGCAAATGTGCTCACACAATTAGGAATGTAACAATATTAAGCATTAGTTTATGTTTTTGATGCTTATTTCTTGTCAAAATGCAACTTCTCTTTCCTTTTACGATTTCTGTTTTGTCTCGCACGTATATCATCATGGAACTTTTTTATAATAAAACATTTTTCTCTCTTCTATTGCAGATTCCCTGTTTGGAGTTTCTCTAGTTGTCGTTGGTTTAACAGTTGGACTGGTTGTTTTTGCTGGAGTCGCCATCATTTTTTCTATTCTTTTTTTCCAACAGAAACGTAAGTTGATATTCTTTTGGTTGTACTGCTGGACAAGTCTGTTGTTAAAGTGAATGTGCTTATTTTACAGAGACCAGTGAGGCATCTTTAATGGTAAGCATGCGCCCCTAGTGGTTTAAAAAAGTACTACAGCCACAGCATAGGCTTCAAAACAAGAAAGTCACAGGTTTGACTCCCGAGCTGGACCAGAGTTTTAAATCATTCGGTTTCGTCCGTCTGTCGTCTGTTTGTCGTCCATTTGTCGTCTGTTTGTCGTCCGTTTGTCGTCTGTTTGTCGTCCATTTGTCGTGTTTGTCGTCCGTTTGTCGTCCGTTTGTCGTCCGTTTGTCGTCCGTCTCTTGTCTGTTTGTCGTCCGTTTGTCGTCCGTTTGTCGTCCGTTTGTCGTCCGTTTTGTCGTCGTTTGTCGTCCGTTTGTCGTCCGTTTGTCGTCTGTATAATTGCATTGGGCTAACGCAATCCTTTTTTTCAAAAGCGTGACACTATTTCAGTGCTGTTTGTTTTTACAGGCTTCACTGAAGACACGGATCGCATCACTTGAACAGGAGAATGAAAGCTTAAATAATAAACTGGTGAGTAAGTATTACTGCCTTTCAGTGTTGACACCACAACTGGTGGAATTTACAATGTAAATGAACATGACCACGAATAATTATGTAGTTTTTTATTATCGGATTGGTAAATCAGTTTGTTGATAACTGCAGGTTTCTGTGAATGGAAATAGATCTCTGGGTGACAGGGATCTGATTCCAGAGCAGCCGATCACTGAGCAAAAGGCTGATTTTTTATAGAACGAAAAAGGGACGATTTTTTATTATTTTACGCAAATTATAGGATATAACAAAATAAATATATGTTACTTTCTGTACAGTATTCTTGTCTAATTCCCCGTAGAGCAGGGGGCAGTAAGTGAAGATTGGCTCTTTTGAGGCAATGGGGTCTCGAGAAAGTATAAGTAGGAAAATAATATTTTCTCT
Organism: Chaenogobius annularis; assembly: GCA_015082035.1. NCBI lineage: Eukaryota > Metazoa > Chordata > Actinopteri > Gobiiformes > Gobiidae > Chaenogobius > Chaenogobius annularis. The sequence continues at coordinate 26,881 of BJKM01000324.1, forward strand.
AAATGTTCGAGACTGATAATCGTGACAACTATTATCAGACTGTCTTGTAAGTGTCAGTCTGCTCTGACAATGTTCTGAATTACTGTATGTTTTTGTCTTTGAAAAGGAGAATTTCATCCCACTGATCTCCACAGAGTCCAAAAAGAGTTGAAGCTTTTTCAAAAGGTGAGGGTATTTATTTTACTTTATTAAGTTGACTCATTTTATTGTCATATTGTCATCCTACATTGAGAGGGGAAATATATGTTTTCTTTCTGTCTTTCTCAGATCCAAGAACTGAGGCATCAGAGGGACATCTCAGACTGTAAATCTCCTGTAATCATAAACAGTTTCAACAAGTGGGGCACAAGTTTCAGTCTGAAAAATCAATCTGCAAAGGTTAATAATTAGATAAACAATAATCTTCTACATTTAAAATAATGACAGAATACTTACTTCTGTTTTCACCTTTCAGAGGAATACAAAGTCTGTTTGTGTGAAGTTCATTCTGTTGTTACATTTTAGGATGAAAATCTTAAAGACTGGAGCGTCCAAATTGAGGTAGTCGACGTTACAACTCTGAGCTTCAAATTTGAGTCTCGCAAAACACTGAGGGAAAACGGCGAGTTGACTGTGAGTTTTTCTGCTTCTACATTTGACATGGACAGGAAATTATGTTTTAAAACTGGAAGATTCACCAAACATACAATATTCGAATATCTTAAAAGAAACCGGAAAATCATGTACATATTTATGATTATATGCCATAAAATACTGTATTTTGTAACTTATTTCTAAATTCCTCTGCAGATCTGGGCTAAAGATTGTCTAAAGGAAGAAAATCAAAATAATAAGACATGGAAGGAGCAGGATCCATGGAACGTTGGAGAAATGGCTGTTGTTTCTCTCTACGACGAACACAATGAGGTGTGTTCACTGTTCACGCTGCACTCACCACATAAAACACAAACAAAGTCATAATGAAATGGCTTTTTGTGTTTTTTTCAGTTAAAGGACAGAATATGTGAACGGATGTATTCAGGGGTTCCCAAACCGAGGCCCCCAAAATGACCATGAAACCAACTTGGGACCCCCAGAGCAAAATTTCAAGATATAAAACCACAAAAAATATGTTTCATTGTATTTATTTTAGTAGTTTATTGTGTTAGCTGAGCCTATTTCACTACAACACACAGTTAAGAGCGATTAAATGCCGTGTAATAGATTTAACATCACATTTGCCCACTTTGCCTCCAATGTCGTGTTTACAGTATGTCGATGTTGTAAACTTGGACTTACATCTGAAAGTGGTTTGTTAGTCAATTCTGAAGTGTTTATTTCTCTTTTGTGTCTTTGTAATCAATCTTATATACAATATGAATACTTTGCAATTCCAATATGTTGAAGTTGTGTGCAATTTTGTTCCACATGAATTTAAATAATCAATAAAAAGACTGATTTGAGTGACTCATACGTGTTCTGAATTAGTCTAAAAAAGCAGTGTGGAAGATTCAGTTTAGTGCAAGACTCTGCCGGAACAATCATGTTCTCCATCTGATATTGTGTTCTAATGCTCTTTCTATTACCAAAACCATTAAAACTGTTATGTATTGTTTAGTGAAAAAGTATTACAGCTAATTTATTGCAGGAATCTGATGTAAAAAAAAAAAAAGTTTAACTGGTTCTATACAATCTCAAAAATTAGGCTCTGGGACGTAAAAGTTAATCATTTTTAATTGTATTTTTAACAGGTAAATAAAATTGCCAAACATATATTCCCATTTGTCTCACATGTTTCCAGTTCCTACATTTCTAGAGCATTGGATTGGAAATCAAAAGCTGGGTAATGGTAATAGCTTTGTTATAACCCTTCCTTTACACACAGAAGACTCACCGTGAAACAACTTCGCATCGTAGACATGTTGGATAACTTTCAATCCAAACCGCATCGGCGCAGTTTGCCAGCGCGTTGCAAATACAGAAGAGGTGTCAGCAGCGTCGTCACCAGATTCACCCAGTTCACAATTTCACCGAACACAAAACACTCCTCCAGAGATCCACGCTTTGACACGGCACAGAGGACACTATGCCACAAATTACACACGAATCGACACACCAACACGGCCGCGACGAACAGCAAGATGAAAAACGGCTTTTGCTTCGATCTGTCCGCCTTGGCGCTGGTACCGGGTTTGGGCTTACACAACGCGGAAAGGACGGACGTAGAGCAGAAAATCATGATGAAAAACAGCGTCGTCGCAATTTCAATCACATCTAAGGTGAAAAAGAATGTTGTCCGGTTTGTCATTTTGGCCATCATGATCGTCTTGACCAAGCTAAACAGCCAAACAAACAAAGTGCTAGCGTAGCGTATCCAAAGACCGCCTTTACCGCGCTTTAGACTGAGGTACGTTATCGGATAAACGACAGCCAAGTACTGCTCGATGCTGGTGTAGACGGGGAACATAATTTCGGCNCCACTGATCTCCACAGACTCCAAAAAGAGTTGAAGCTTTTTCAAAAGGTGAGGGTATTTATTTTTACTTTATTAAGTTGACTCATTTTATTGTCATATTGTCATCCTACATTGAGAGGGGAAATATATGTTTTCTTTCTGTCTTTCTCAGATCCAAGAACTGAGGCATCAGAGGGACATCTCAGACTGTAAATCTCCTGTAATCATAAACAGTTTCAACAAGTGGGGCACAAGTTTCAGTCTGAAAAATCAATCTGCAAAGGTTAATAATTAGATAAACAATAATCTTCTACATTTAAAATAATGACAGAATACTTACTTCTGTTTTCACCTTTCAGAGGAATACAAAGTCTGTTTGTGTGAAGTTCATTCTGTTGTTACATTTTAGGATGAAAATCTTAAAGACTGGAGCGTCCAAATTGAGGTAGTCGACGTTACAACTCTGAGCTTCAAATTTGAGTCTCGCAAAACACTGAGGGAAAACGGCGAGTTGACTGTGAGTTTTTCTGCTTCTACATTTGACATGGACAGGACAGGAAATTATGTTTTAAAACTGGAAGATTCACCAAACATACAATATTCGAATATCTTAAAAGAAACCGGAAAATCATGTACATATTTATGATTATATGCCATAAAATACTGTATTTTGTAACTTATTTCTAAATTCCTCTGCAGATCTGGGCTAAAGATTGTCTAAAGGAAGAAAATCAAAATAATAAGACATGGAAGGAGCAGGATCCATGGAACGTTGGAGAAATGGCTGTTGTTTTCTCTCTACGACGAACACAATGAGGTGTGTTCACTGTTCACGCTGCACTCACCACATAAAACACAAACAAAGTCATAATGAAATGGCTTTTTTGTGTTTTTTCAGTTAAAGGACAGAATATGTGAACGGATGTATTCAGGGGTTCCCAAACCGAGGCCCCCAAAATGACCATGAAACCAACTTGGGACCCCCAGAGCAAAATTTCAAGATATAAACCACAAAAAATATGTTTCATTGTATTTATTTTAGTAGTTTATTGTGTTAGCTGAGCCTATTTCACTACAACACACAGTTAAGAGCGATTAAATGCCGTGTAATAGATTTAACATCACATTTGCCCACTTTGCCTCCAATGTCGTGTTTACAGTATGTCGATGTTGTAAACTTGGACTTACATCTGAAAGTGGTTTGTTAGTCAATTCTGAAGTGTTTATTTCTCTTTTGTGTCTTTGTAATCAATCTTATATACAATATGAATACTTTGCAATTCCAATATGTTGAAGTTGTGTGCAATTTTGTTCCACATGAATTTAAATAATCAATAAAAAGACTGATTTGAGTGACTCATACGTGTTCTGAATTAGTCTAAAAAAGCAGTGTGGAAGATTCAGTTTAGTGCAAGACTCTGCCGGAACAATCATGTTCTCCATCTGATATTGTGTTCTAATGCTCTTTCTATTACCAAAACCATTAAAACTGTTATGTATTGTTTAGTGAAAAAGTATTACAGCTAATTTATTGCAGGAATCTGATGTAAAAAAAAAAACAAGTTTAACTGGTTCTATACAATCTCAAAAATTAGGCTCTGGGACGTAAAAGTTAATCATTTTTAATTGTATTTTTAACAGGTAAATAAAATTGCCAAACATATATTCCCATTTGTCTCACATGTTTCCAGTTCCTACATTTCTAGAGCATTGGATTGGAAATCAAAAGCTGGGTAATGGTAATAGCTTTGTTATAACCCTTCCTTTACACACAGAAGACTCACCGTGAAACAACTTCGCATCGTAGACATGTTGGATAACTTTCAATCCAAACCGCATCGGCGCAGTTTGCCAGCGCGTTGCAAATACAGAAGAGGTGTCAGCAGCGTCGTCACCAGATTCACCCAGTTCACAATTTCACCGAACACAAAACACTCCTCCAGAGATCCACGCTTTGACACGGCACAGAGGACACTATGCCACAAATTACACACGAATCGACACACCAACACGGCCGCGACGAACAGCAAGATGAAAAACGGCTTTTGCTTCGATCTGTCCGCCTTGGCGCTGGTACCGGGTTTGGGCTTACACAACGCGGAAAGGACGGACGTAGAGCAGAAAATCATGATGAAAAACAGCGTCGCAATTTCAATCACATCTAAGGTGAAAAAGAATGTTGTCCGGTTTGTCATTTTGGCCATCATGATCGTCTTGACCAAGCTAAACAGCCAAACAAACAAAGTGCTAGCGTAGCGTATCCAAAGACCGCCTTTACCGCGCTTTAGACTGAGGTACGTTATCGGATAAACGACAGCCAAGTACTGCTCGATGCTGGTGTAGACGGGGAACATAATTTCGGCATAATATGAAAAGACGCCAATGGACAAAACCAAGTTGCCGTCGCGGGTGATGAACCACACAGCGTAGCCAAGAACACCGATTAGCTCCATGACGGCCATGTTGTAGGTGAAGAAGTCCGAGTGGCTAACGGACGACTGGGTGTTCCTCTGCGGTTTCCAGCGCAGAAATCCCAAATAAAGGATGTAAACGGAGATCGGAAACATGACCAGGATGTACGAAACGGCAAAACCCATCTCCCAATTGTTTTCGAGGGCGGTGTGATTTGTCGCCTTCATTTTCTGTAAAAAAAAAAATATAATGATGAAACTAAATTACTTTGCACAGAGAATGTCGTCAATATAGGGCTGAAACGATGAATCGAGTAAATCGAGCAATTTGATTTAAAAAAAACGTTTATTATTTTATTGCCTCGATGTTTTTTATTTTATTTTTGTATTAAAGTAAAACAGTGTGAATCTGTAGTGCGCGCAACTAATTGTGGCGCGTTTGTTTCACACAGAGCTTGTTTCCGTGCGGACCTGCAGCAGCTAAAGCAAAGCGGAGAAGACATTGGCAGTATATATATTCTGTAATTTTAAGCAGAAAGTCCTTATTTGTTGTTTATTATTAGGAACTATAACTTTTATTAAATATGATTTCATATGCTTTTAAAGACGATTTACGTAATATAAATATTTTTTGGATTACTTGATTAATGGAAGTAATAATTGATAGATTACTCGATTACTAAAATAATCAATAGCTGCAGCTTTTTTTTTGTCTAATTCGGTCAGAGCTAAATAGAGTAGAAGTAAAAAAGTAGAAGTAATTGTTTAGAAGTATGTAGTAAAGTTCTGTCAAGTTTTTTTTCTGTTTTTATTACATTTCTGACAATATTGTGTTTTCTTACTGTGGTTATCTGATTAAACTATGAAAAGTAGTGGGCTATTTTTCAATTGATTTTGAAGTAAAATTAAATAAATAATCTGAACTCAAGCGGAAAATAGTTTGCACATTCGGTTAATCATTGATTTTTTAATGTCTTGTTTTTAAACGTTACAAAATATTGACGCTAGAGTAGTTAGTAGAAAGGGACACTTACCCGTGTGTTGTTTTTCCTTCTGCTGATGTATAGGTTGTCTACTGATGTATACAGTGTTCTTTGTAAATGTTATGCAAACGACCACTGTCAAAACACAAGTAGAGCAACTCATTCAAATCAGTTTTCTGTACATGGATTTAAAGGTGCACTGTGTAACCTTTGTGGTGGTGGCCAAGAAATTCTCATTTTATTTGCATTTAGACGTGTTTAAATTCAGTTCCTCATTAGACTCATTTCTCTGTGAATGTGCGTCGGATTGTAATAAAACACGCAGCATTTTGAAGACAGAGAAGTCGCCCTCTGTCCTTGACTTCTCTGTCTTTGTCTTCTTATTTGGTTTGATCTGCTTCTGCTCAAGGGATAGAGAGCGCCCCCAGAGGCAGCTAGCCCATCAAAATCGATATATTAGCCGCATCGTTGCATAGGCCACAGGGTTCAAAGCGTATGAAAAAAAGTAGTCTTATAGGCTGACTTTTACGGTCATTCTGAAGGTAAGTGGAAGACCAATGTCAAAAACAATCTCAGACCGTCGGACAGTAGATCTGACCCTGTGTGGGTGAATAATTGGCGCAGATAAGCGGCCATATCTCCATCAATCTACCTCAGGGCAGCTGTGGCTAAAGACCTCTTCCATCACCAAGTACGAGGAATGAAAGAACAGTGTTATATTGAGAAAAAACTTGAAATAAACCATGACCAAACAACATCATTTGAACCTGAAAATGAAGAGCAAGACAAAGAAATCTACTGTAAAGACATATGATTAATTTATTGTAAACTCTGCCTCTTTGTCAAATCAATGTACCCACCTGCGTGCTTTGTTTGGGGAAAAAGCTATTTTTATTCTCAGTGATTCTTGGTTTTGCGCAGATAATTTATTATTTTTTGTTTGTGCCTGGTAGTTTAAATAATAAATAAATCGTAAGTACAGCAGCGGTAACACCAAACTGCTTGTGATATTCAACAAAATGGCCACCGACGCCAAGCTTTTGTATGACTAAACAGATGGCAAAGTACCGGGATTCGGATTATCCTTAAAAGAGCATCTGCTGGTGGATTAATAAATGCAGGAGTTTGTCTGAAGCTACCTCAGGGCAGCTGTGGAACGCTAAACGTCAAAGCGTGCAGTTTAAATTCAAAGTCTATGTGGATGTGGGCGTCCATTTCTTTTCACGCGCGTTTTGAGGGTTTTCATGGCGCAAATCCTGCGTTTTGATGGTTGGGCGCTGTGCGTCCAGGGCGTTTGAGCGTCAGATGTCCTGGGCAGAGCGTCCAACGCAGAAAAGTTGGACAAACCTGAACTTTTTTGCGGCTGATGCGGCGCAGCAAGCAATCAGAGATTACGTTCCAGTGACGTATCTATGTGCTACCCAGAAGGACCAAAAGAAACCGATAAAAAATACTATCCAGACGCAGCTCTTGGAGCAAATTATGATATTTACTAAACTCTGCTCACCTCTGAAGTATCTGCGGGACCCAGACAAGCCTTAGAGCTGATCGCCTCTGTTTTTGGACTTATAAAGTAAATATACCACAGCAACACCGGGGAACAGAACAACTCCTCCACCGTGCGTGTGCGCTGGACGCCAGCGTGTCTGCCTTCTAATGTACAGGCGTCCAGGACGGGCATCCGGCACGAATTTGGACACTGCAGTGTGAACGCGGCTTAAGATGGAATCAGAATAAGTCTGGAGTCCTTAAGAAACTCCAAAATATAGTTGAACTTTAACAGAGATATTTCCTTTACCTACAGTGCCTCATTATCAGTTCACAGTAGCGAGCGGGAGACATTTTGTTGTGAAACCTCATGAAAAATACAAAACTTAAACGTGTATAACTCAAAATACAACATTTATTAAGTAAGTGATTAGGGAACACCATTCTAACATGGTTAAAGAGTTGAGTTTGCATAATAGGCCTCTTTTGACTGAAGGTGATGAAGGCCAAAGAAAACAAAGGTGTTCTGATTTGACTAAAGTGTGGTCATTGTTTCCTGGACATTAAAGTCTGTTCAGCCGAGCTTACTGAATGCGATGCGATCAGATGAGACTATTTAACTGAAGGAACTAGCCTCCTCCTAGGAAAGGTAACGAGTTATTGACAGAAAAATGCCCCCTTGAATTGTTTGAGTGCACTTTTTTTTATGCGGATCAGACTTCATTGATTATTTAGTACATTTAACATTTTCTTTTTCAATAGAAGGTTTGGCGTCAAAGTATATGCTTTTCTCAAGATCATGTTAGTGTGGAGTCCATCGTTGTGGAATAGGTGTTCTGATTTGACTAACGAGTAATGTTTCCTCCTGGGGAACGTGACCGAATCGATTTTGAGGTAGAGGTTTTTGAGCTTTTTTATCTTAATTTTTTGTGATTTGAGAATTTACTGTTGAATCAGAGAAAAAAATCGAAACCACTACAAACTTGTGCATTAGCTTTAAACTCTTTAAACGTGTTACCAATTATGGCATCAGCGTCCAACATTTCTTCCGTTGATTTTAGTGCGGAGTCCATCATTGGTTTAGCCATCATCTTGGCGTCCTACATCTGTTTTGTATTCCCTCTCTCCTTCTACGTTATTTATTTGGGCTTCCTTCAGTGGAAATCAAAAAGAACTGACGCTTCCTGGTTTGTCGGACACTCTGACTTCTTAACCTACAATTTGGCTCTCATGGAATTCCTTGGATATCCCGGATTTGTCCTTGCGCTTCATGCAAAGTTGAGTAAAGATGGATATGTATCTATGGTGGGGTCAGTTGTGAATAAACTGCCTTGGTTTGGACAGCTGCTTTTTCCCATTTTTACCTGCGTGGAGCACTACCTCGCAGTGGTCCATCCTATGGTTTATCTCAACCTAAAAGGCATTAAAGGCCTTCGGATCCGAAACGTCGGCACTGCCGCCGTCTGGCTGCTCTGTGTTTCTGCAGTGTGTTACGTATATGCTTTTCTGCAATCAAACATCGCTTTATTATTAATGGCGGTGTCTCAGATGTGTGTTTCTCTTGTTGCCATCGTGTTCTGCTGCATTTCGGTGCTCCGTGTTCTCCTTCAGCCCAAACCCGGTGATCAGAAATAAAACCAAATTCGACAAATCCAAAAAGAGGGCTGTTCGCGTTATCGTCTCTATTATGTCTACGCTGCTGTTACGATGTGGGGTAAATATTGTCGTCTTTGCTATGGGTTTTCACAGTATTTTGTGGTACAAAAACTGTTTCACCCTTGATGTACTTGGTAAATCTCAGTAGCAGTGTGTTGTTTTTACTGTTGTATCTGCAAAGAGCGGGGAAATTACCACACTGAGAATGATCTGATTTTTTTTTTTAGCTAATTAGATTATTTTTATTGTTCCATTAGGGAAATTTGTCTCACAACCTCAGGGACCCATCTCAGGTCTTTACCTTGGCTTAGGTCATACTTTAACCCCTCTGACCCGGTCCATATTTTATTCTAGAACTGTGGTTTTATGCTTCGCTAGCAGTGTACCTGTTTAAACCTGTTATAGACCTGGTTTGGATCTGCTGGTACTCGGGAGATCAAAAATGTTCATAGGTCGTACTTTGTTAAGAGAACGGCCGAGGAAACTTTAAAGTTTCTTTATCGACAATGTTTAAATGCAAATTAAAATAAAACATGTACTTTCCACTGAGACTCTTTTCGTTATATATATATATATATATATATATATATATATATATATATATATATATATATATATATATATATTAATCTGGTACGCAGTGATGAGAACCGTTTTTTGAACCATCTGACCATTGCCAGAGTAAAGGCTTGTCTCACATCTTCAGCATGACGGTTCCTTGGCTCTTTTGTATATTTATTTGGCAACATTGTGAAATTATACTGCTTTATTTCAATAAAAACTCAAAAGAAAACAACTCTTTGTTCTCGTGTATTTTCACAAGCAAGCTGCAGGGGGAGCTCTATCGCTAAAGTGACTTAGTTCCGCTTTAAATGTTGCTAAAAACAACAGCTGCTTGAAGATAGAGTGGGCCCCAAATCCGGAACCAAGATAATACAACAAATGCTGAATAAACTAGGCATCAACATCCATGTTGTCTAATCATCAAATGTTACGAAGTTAGTTATCCTAAAGAAAACCGCAATAAATGCGCAAGATTCTCTTACATAACATTAACGGGATTCAATGCAAAGATATTTTTCTAAATATTACTGTTCTAAAAAGTATCAGACATTGCCGGAAGTTCTAGACTTCCTAGCGCATATGGCGGTTGCTAAAAAGCAGTTACAGCTGTCTGTTAAAGAAGAACATTTATCACGAAGGATCGTAAATAGACAGCATGAATGATTAAAAAAAATAAAATTTCTCCAAGTTCACAAATAAATATTTAAATGATGGCTAGAAGCTCAAATTGGTTTTAGCGTAGACGTTTCCTTTTTTAAGCAGAACCAAAGCTCCTGTTTTCATGCAGATGCCCAGTTCCACTGTCTACACCTCAACATTTGATTAAACGCTTATTGTTTGCATTATTAAAATACCATCTGGGTCATTACATTTGCCTGTACAGATGTTGCCAGGTAATTCACTCTGTTCGCTGCTACGGACTTCAGCTTCACGTAAACCAGCGGAGAAAGCACGAGTTGGAATGTGAGAACTTTTGCTTTTCAAAACTGTTTTAAAATCAAGAACAATGTTACATGATCAAGTGCTTCTCTTGATGGTTGATTTAATACTTATTATGCTCTTGTTTTGTTCCTAAAAGTAATAGGCACCAGTGTAGCTCAATTAAAAGATGTGTGATATACGTGTTTTTTTTGTTCTGGTTCAAATTCTACCTGCCGCAACAAGCTGAAGATGATTGATTTTTTGATGAATACATGCCAAAAAACCAGTAGCTGCCGTAGTCCAGTCTGGAGGGGACGAAAACATGCATTTCATGTACATTTCATGGATATAAAAACTGAGCATGGGAGGTATTTTTCGTATATTCCTTAAATGATAAAAAACAAGACTGGACTACTTAGATTTCTGACCTGTTTTGTTCAATGTACCATGTGTATGTTCTTTTCAAAGTATTTTTTATACTAATTTAATGTATTGTATCATGTTTTACCGTGTCTCCATCAAACCTGCCAATGGGACTACGCGGGTGACTGGAGCCTGTCCCAGTGACTTTGTGCCTTAGGCGGGGTACATCCTGGACCGGGGCCAGCTCGTCGCAGGATGTTGGACTAACACATGTTAATTAATGTGCAAATGTCCCATACTAAATAAAAATAATCGTTAAATTCACATACATTCATTTTCAGGCGTGCGTGTCCAACCTCTCGACCAGAATGTTGTGGTTCCCAGTATTAAAATGAAGTTCGGAAGCTGCCCTCCATCTGTAATTGTGGCATGTCATTTCAGGATGGGTCGCCCTGTGTTGAATACGGCGCTTGTAACAAAAACTAATTGTGTTTGCTTTGTGTCCCAATAGCCCTTCAATTATGTCCAACGTTTCTCAACATGTTTACCCCTGCTCCCAACTCCCCAACTGCGGGCCTCATCATCTCCTGCTATACGGCAGTGGTGTACTCAATGGTTTTACCGCTCTCCATCTTCATCTCGTATCTCGCCCTACCAACAATGGCGCCCGCGGCTCTCCTTTCAGACTGCCAGCCACTCTGATTTCCTGACCTACCACATGGCGCTCATCGGGGGGGCGGTTTTATACACTTGCGGCGTCAATGCCATAGTCAACCCACTTATATTGCTTGGAGTGTATTTGACAATGTTCGGTTTTCCCGGACAAATTTTGATCCACTGCCTCACCTGTGTGGACCGATACCTTGCAGTCGTTCACCCCGTTACTTATCTGAAGTTAAGGCAAGCCACTGGGATCAAAATACGAAACGTTAGCATTTTTATCATTTGGTTGTGCTGCTTTGGTTCGGTGATAATGCAAGCCGTTTATGATAACAGATTCCCAACTATTCCTATTCTCGGGTTATTGTTTTTGCGCCTTAATCCTTGTGTCTTTTTGCAGCCTTTCGGTTCTTCGGGTTTTGATCCGCCCAGGGCCCAGCGAAGTCAGTATTGCTAGAGTGGACAAAATAAAACGCAAGGCCTTCAACACAATTACTGCCATCCTGGTGACGTTATGTGTGTCATTTGCTGGTTTCATTGTTTGCATGGCCTTCACGTTATCTACAGAAACAAACTATGATGTTCGATGCATAATCTTTACATCTGGGCTTTGGTCTAACATCCCTAATTGCCTGGTTTTACCAATACTGTTTCTCCAAACGGAAAGGCAAACTGAAGGTTAAAAAATGTACATTTTAAAAGGGATTTTATTTATGATATTTTTTGGGGGGCTCAAATGCTAATAATAAAAAATCTACCTCTTGGTCAAATCTAGCAAGGCGTTTAAAACCGGAATCAGTAATCATGACTCACGATTTATAACACGTCCTTGCAGATTAACTTCTGACAGTATATAAATAATCGCTTAAGGTTATCACAATGCCTTGTATGATTCCAGATTAATAATTCGTTTGAATAACGTCATTTTTGAACATGATTTGAATCAAATCCATGGGACGTTAACTGCAAACTAGACATCCACGGCTGCTAAATGAAGAATGCCGGTACCTTTAATCCAGCCTTCCCCTAACTCTGCAGCGCCGCGACCCCTTTAGCCCTCGGAACCCCCATAATAATTTGCTCCATATTCAAAGGAGTATGCAATGTTTTTCTTTTTAAATATTTGAAATAGTATTGACTGTAGGCTCAATATTGATTTAAAATAGCACATTAAAGCAAATATTATGAAAGTAATCTGTCATTTATTTTTCTTTTATGCTTTAGTGGACAACTTCGGGGGGGGGGGTTATTTAGATACAGAGAAAGTGCTATGCTTTTTTGCACCTGAATAGATGCTTTAACAATATATCTGTACCTTAATGTAGAGTACATGAACTAGTTCTGTTTTTCATCTTTCAAAACAGTGAAAATCAAGTACAGCGTCTTTTACACAATTAAACTAAACGTACAATTTAAATGCTTGTATGGATTGTAAGTAAATTGTGTATTTTTACCACATTATGCATATTTTTATGTCATAAGTCATGATGTAGGGCCAGGAGATCTCTGTGGGACTTTCCTGGTTTAATGAAGGTCAATGTTGAATGTTGATCTGAAACATTAAAAAATATAGTGTGTGATGTAACAAATGTTTGACTTGAAGTGCAAAATAAAAACCTATATTGAGGTACACATTTGACTGAAGAGCAGCTTCTATCTATGACTGATTTGAATTTTGAAAAGGGTCTAGTGTCAAGTGCATGTAAAACATACTGATATGCAAATGAATCCTTAAAAACAAACAGCAACTTAGTCCACGGGCACGGAGACACGACGGCGAGAATCTCAGCCCTGACGCCAACATCGAGGTGAGTGAAAATGTAGTTTAATTAGAGGATTTACAACGTGTAGTGAATTTTTATTGTCAAATTGTTCCACATTAATATAATTCATTAATAACCAGGAATATTTTATGAAGCTTTTTTTTTTAAAGTGTAGTCTGTGTAAGAGTGAGTTTGATGGGTACAATTTCATACTAACTACATGTATATAGTGCCTGATAATATTTGATTCCGTATAGACGTGCAATATAAAGCAGGGGAGAGAAAATCTGTTAATTAACTTGACTTAGACCCATTCATACAGATGACTCTATTGAAAATAAAATAATAACTCGACTAAATATTAGAAGGTTGTGTTTATAATCACCTCACTTGAAGCTCTTTTTAACTATAATAATAGTCATTATAATAAGACAAGCTCCGTGGTAACGCTGGGAGGAGGGGCTTGAGACGTGTTGTCGACTTTTCCTTTAGTTATTCCATTTTGTCCACCATCTGATAAACGAAAACTCTCAAGCTTCTTGATCTGCTGTACAAAAAAAAATAAAGCTGTAACCCTGTTATTTCCAGTCAAATCAATCATTCTGGGAAGCATCAGGGTCAGTTTGTACTCCAAACCATCAAGTAAAAAATTACCCTAAAATAAAATGAAAAATGACTCAATAAATGCTAAAACTAGTGTCAATCAGTCCTCACCTCCAGACACCAGCTTTACTCCTTCATATATGTAACAAAGAAAATATTGGCGAGATTTAAACTCTGATTTCCTTTGTGCAGAGTTTGTTTCTACTTATATTTAGAGTAAAACAGACATCAGAGTCCAAAACTGTAGCGTCTCAGCTTCACAAAGGCTCCAGTCAATAGTTTGTGCTCCAGACGGTTCAGGAACCGTTTCCGAATTAAATGGGGCTCATTTTTTCAGGTGTTTTTGGAAAAATAGGCCCGAAGCATGAGGGGTTAAGCGGGGTACACCCTGCACAGGGGCCAGCTCGTCACAGACAACCATTCATTAGGGTCAATTTAGAGTTGCCAATTTTGCCTAACACATGGATGTCTTTGGACGGTGGGAGGAGCCGGAGAGAACCCACGGTAACGCGGGGAGGACATGCAGACTCCACCCACAGAGATCATGTGAAATCATGTAAAAAAAGTCATTTGATTTGATTGTATTTCTTTCAGTTTGCACTCTCTAGACACAAGCTTTCACCTGGAAACAACAACACTGACCAATTAGCACTGTAACGGAAAAGATATTTTATTATTTAAGGCCAAAGATTCATATGGGACATTCATTTCAAAGGTCATTTTCTCCAAATGCATTTTTCTCTCGCAGAAACTTAAAAATCCGGCCTCAAAGGTGAACAGGTGAAAAATTAGGCAAAATTTGTATTTTTACACCAATAACTGTAATATCTAGACTCAAATATAATTTAAGATATCCAAAATCCCTTTTGTACATTACATACAGGCCGTAACTGTTCATCAGCTCTCAGAAGCTCAGCAGGGCCTGGGTTGTACCTGGATTTGAGACCGCTGGAACACCTGGTGCCACAGAGGGGCGCTAGAGGAAATGTCATTGTGTCCTTAGGCAAGACACTCCCCCTGCCAAGTAAAGCACTTTGAGTGCCTTGAAGGTGGGAAAGAGCTGTATAAATACACTGTAGTAATAATAATAATATTCAATTCAATTTATTTATATTTATTTATTAATTTATAACAGCAGTTGCCTCGAGGGGCGACAGTGGCCTTAAGGGGTGACAAAAATGAGGCACGAAAATTAAACCTTGCTCTATCAGTTTTTCAAAATTGGAATTTCCCAAATATGTGCAATTTTTGCAAATTTAACACATAAAATGCCTTATTTTATATGAAAACATGATGACTTTTTTTTCTTCTTTGTGCTCATACGCAGTTTCTAACAGCCAACGGTTTCACTCCCAACCAGGAAGTTTCTTCAGGGCTTGTGTTGGTGACGTTGGATCCCAGATGTAGACAAACTACACACGACATTTCACTGATGCGGAATACAATTACAATGTCGAACAACGCCTCAGCGTCGTCAAACTGTAGCAACAATTTTGAGTGTGAACAACCGTTTGTTTTTAGAAAAATCATGTCTTTGTCCCGGATCGTTCTTCAAATTCCTCTCATCCTGCCCTTGGCTCTCTACGTCCTGTACCACGGATATCGACGCTGGAAACCGCACAGCCATTCCGACTATTTCACCTACAACATGGCTCTGGCGCAGCTCCTAAGCATGTTGGGGACCCTCTTCAGCACCTACGGTCTCTATACTTCATCACACAGAGTGACCCAAGCGGGCGAGTACATTTACTATTCACACTTTGTCACGGAGCTGTTGATTCATTGCCTCACCTGTGTGGACCGATACCTGGCAATAGTTACGCCAATCTTTTACCTAAAACTTAAGCAAAGTCTGGGTATTGCGGTCCGAAATGTCTTTATATGCATTGTGTGGTTGCTGTCACTTTTGTACGTAGGTCTTTTGCACCTTTACTACCCCAACTACCCATTCACTATGTTGATTTGTACACTAATATTTACCTTTCTTATTGTTTCCTTTTGTAGCGTTTATGGTCTCTGCATTCTGATTCGCCCAGGTCCCTGTGATAGAGGTCCAAACAAAATCGACCGATCCAAACTTAAAGCCTTTCAAACTATTATGGCTGTGATGGTAGTGGTATTGATTTGGGTGATAGGGATTCTCGTTGCCATATGTCTGGGGAGCGTGGTCAAAATGAACGAAACGGCTCATTATGTGATGTTAGAAGTGATCTCCTGGTTGAGTCTGCCTTCCAGTTTGGTGCTTCTTGTGCTGTACTTCCAAAGGGCCGTAAAATGTACTCTTGGCAAGTAACACACTGCGAAGGACACGTTGACCCTAATTAAATACGTTGTGTCACGTTTTTCCATTGGATTTAATTTCCATTTATTTAGATGTCAACATTATCTATTTAAAATTGCACTATGTAAATGTTTTATGAAATATTGCCTAGTTCTGTTATTGTTGTTGTATTTTATGTTTTGGAGAAATCTGTATACATCATGTTGACTCTATTTTGCCAATAATAAACAAATAGTTGACTGAGGAGGCATTTGTTTATGATCCACTGAATCACAAAGCCAGTAACTTTTCAAACTGACGTACTTCTGTCAGTTATCTGCCCCCAGTGGGCGAGTCCAGCACACTGAGCAGTGACAATAGAAAAGCTCAAACAAAGGTATTGACAGGACTCCTCAGGTTCAAGGGTCAGCAGATCCTATGCCAGGGCAGTTTGAGGTGAGTAACAGCCCTCAGGGCAAAAGTGTCTCACCTCTGAGTCCTGCACTACTGCCAGTCTCCACCAGGGGGAGTAGATGGACTCTGGAGACACAGCAAAAGCGTCACTCTTACACCGCTCTGTTTATGTTTGTGATGAGGCAAGCCTTTCTCTCAAAGTATATCCTCTAGAAATTCTTCTAGAGGATTAAATGTATATCATATTTTACTATTTGATTTTTAAACATAAAACAAACAAACACACAAAAAATAGAATAAATAAAGACAAAATATGTTCATGTTGTGGCGGGAGGCATTCTACTACAGACGCCTGTGGGTCACCCAGACCGGAAGATAGCATGAGGGCTATATTTATCTGTCTTCATGGATACAAGCAGCTGATGCCACCAGACCAAGTTACAGGTCAGATCTGTGGCGAAGCAAGTGCACTCACATTAAGAATGCATGTTTTCCGATCTCTGTACTGGACTTTAGGCTCGTCATGTAAATGTGGACGCAATCTCTTTGAAATGTGATGAGGGCGACACCTGTGAGAGTCATTTGACTTCAGAGCAGAACTTAATTTGCAGATAATTTGTTTCTGGTCACAGACAATGGGAAAATAGATCTAAAGATCAATCGCTGTGGTTCATAATTTGCAGATCATTTGAATCGCAAGCAGCATCATGATTCCTCGCACATTGGAGCCACAGTAAAAGTAATGCAACCGAACGCAACAAAAGAATGCGTGCGAGTTTCTGACTGACTTATTAGACTTTTATCCATCCATCCATACATCTTCTTCCACTTCATCCGGGGCCGGGTCGCGTGGGCAGCATTCTAAGTAGGGACTCCCAGACTTCCTTATCCCCAGACACTTCCTTCAACTCCTCCGGGAGGATCCTGAGGCGTTCCCAGGCCAGCCGAGAGACATAGTCCCACCAGCGTGTCCTGGGTCTTCCCCGGGGCCTCTTCCCGGTGGAGCTGGTCCAGTGTTCCACGACCAGGACGAAAACCACTCTGTTCCTCCTGAATCCGAGGTTCGATTAGCACAAGCTGCGGTACGCCTGGCCCGCCGATACCGGTCAACGGCCTCAGGAGTCCCACAAGCCAAAGAGGGATCCCATACTTCCGGTGTCCACCACCAGGTTCGAGGGTTGCTGCCGCAACAGGCACCCGAGACCTTGCGACCACAGCTCCGAGCAGCCGCATTGACAATGGAGGTCGAGAACATGGTCCACTCGGACTCAATGTCCCCAGCCCCCCCCAGGAGCTGGGAGAAGCTCTCCCGGAGGTGTGAATTGAAGCCCCTGCTGACAGAGGGCTCCGCAAGACGTTCCAAACAGACCCTCACTATGTGCTTGGGCCTGCCAAGTCTGTCCGGCTTCCACCGCCGCCAGCGGATCCAACTCACCACCAGATGGTGATCTGTTGACAGCTCCGCCCCTCTCTTTACCCGAGTGTCCAAGACACGCGGCCGGAGGTCAGATGACACGACAACAAAGTTGATCATTGACCTCCGGCCTAGGGTGTCCTGGTGCCACGTGCACTGGTGGACACCCTTGTGCTTGAACATGGTGTTCGTTATGGACAGTCCGTGACGAGCACAGAAGTCCAATAACTGAACACCGCTCGGGTTCAGATCGGGAAGGCCGTTCTTCCCAATCACCCCTCTCCAGGTGTCACTGTCGTTGCCCACGTGGGGGCGTTGAAGTCTCCCAGTAGAACAACGGACTCCAAGAAGGCCGGGTACTTTGCACTGTTGTTCGGCCCGTAGGTGCCAACAATGAGAGACCTGTCCCCAACCCGAGGGCACGACCCTCTCGTTCACTGGGGTAAACTCCAACACATGGCAGCTGACCCACACCGTCTCTCCCTGTAGGCAACACCAGAGGAGTGGAGCGTACAGCCCCTCTCGAGAAGATGGGTTCCAGTGCCCGAACTGTGCGTGGAGGTGAGGCCGACTATATCTAGTTGGTACCGTTCAACCTCCCGCACAAGCTCAGGCTCTTTTCCCCCAGCGAGGTGACGTTTCATGTCCCCAGAAATAGTGTCTGTGCCCGGGCACAGACACAGATGACGTCGACTGCCGCCCAAATCTCTCTGCACCAGCCCCTTATTGATCCTCCTGCAGGTGGTGGGTCCACGGGAGGACGGCCCCACATCATTCGTTCGGGCTGCACCCGGCTGGGTCCTATGGGGAAAGGCCCGGCCACCAGGCGCTCGCCGTCGAGCACCCACCCCAGGCCTGGCTCCAGGATGCGGTGAGGATCAGACTTTTAGAGGAAAATAAAAGTTTGACCAACATTAAAGAAACTCATCACTGCTCAGGTAGGTGCCTGCTTTATTTTTTATTTGATGGGACAAATGTAAAATTTGCTATCTCCCTGTAGAAAAGTAGATGAGATCACACTGGGCAAAAGTCTGATTTAAAGAAACTTGACTTAAATGTGTATATATGGGCAAAACACAAACATCCACAAACTTTCCTAAAAACTTGCTCATTTCTCGTCTCTCTTTTGTTCTGTGCATATCAATTCTTTCAGGGACGTATGAGGTCTGAGGTTTTGGACTGGACTGGATGGATCACAAACTTAGTGTGGAAAGACATTTAACATGTTGTAACCTTTCAAACTTCCTGCAGACATGTGGAATAATTCATCCTCACCGTCTCAAAATAGCACTCCAAATTGTGACGCGTCTTCTGTTGTTTTGGCCATGAATTTGTTGACGTGCGCCTTCTAAGTTCTTCTCATCTTCCCTCTCTCCGTCTACGTCCTGATCTTGGGATACCGGCGCTGAAGCCTTCAGAGTTCCTTCACCGACTCCGACCTCTTCGCCTACCACACGTCCGCATTGTTTGGCTAGTGTGTTGTGGGTACGTGGGAGTGAAACATGTCTACTACCCAGACTACCCTTACGCTCTGTACACCAGTTTATTAGTCACAGCTTTGGTTGTCATTTGTTCTTTGTGTTCTGATTCGCCCAAGGCCTGGAGACTTGGACAGAGTCGACCAGTTCAAACGGAGGGCCTCTCACACAATGGTTGCCATCACGGCTGTGCTTCTGCTTTGGTTCGTGGCTGTTCTTATAAACGCTGTTCTGGAGAAAATTATTATGGAGCCAATTCACAAATGTGTCCTTTTTCTAGCATTAACCTGGTTTAATATTCCATCCAGCGTGGTCTTATACGTACTTCTCCTCCACAGAGTGGGAAAGTTTACCTTTGACACAAAATAGTCTTGCACATGTGGTGGCACAGGCGGAAAGTCTTAAAATATAAAGGCTACACTTAATTCATCAGCTGCAGGATTCAGCAGCTTCGACGCCCAAACCAGCCTCAGTCAACTATGGAAGTGTCCTTTAAAGTGCAGTGATCTATGAATGGTGAGCACAGGATACAAAGGGGGAGACAGAGGGGGGACAAAATGTGTACAATAGGCTCCTCCCCTCTGTGGCCGGGACTCCCCTGAAAAAAAGATTTTACATCTCAGGGTCAACAACACACCAAGCTCAAACCAGTGCGCCACACGCACTGAGGACCAGCCAGAGAAGGCCACGCCTTGAGTGACACGCTATGAGCACTACTACTGCCACACACACATCACTGTGTTTAGATGTAATTACAAATAAACCAATATTTCACATAAAGTATGTAAATGTAGCGACTATAACACTTTGAGAGTCGAGAAATGTGTAATTGTATTTAATAAACTCCATGTGGAAGGGAAGCGGTGACAGCAATGGGATCATTTTTGTACAAACAACTGCTGAAGTTTTTACTTTTAATATTTTACTCTTTACTACTCTGTGTTTTTATTTCAGTATTTATCTTTTGTTATTTCATTTAATGTTTTCTTAAAATGTGCTAAAAAACACTCCCGTAAACATTTAATATAAGTGATGAAAATAAACAGATACAAATTTAATGCATCTTAATTTAATAAATGTTTGGTTTATTTTATTTTACTTTAGCTCTTAAAACCACACATTATGCCACAGAAGCTGTGACTATTATGATTAAACATTATAAACTGAATCTGTCTGTCTGTAATTTTTGGATTATGTATTACACAAAATACTGGGCTTTACAGGTTAATTCATTCATTTACAAACGCAGCCCACATAAAGTAAAAAAAGTATAATATCGTAGGTTGAGCATATATAAAGAAAATCAACAGAACGTTTGAGGCAAAAATATGAAAATGTTTTATGCAAAAATCTCCACTTACACGAGAGTCCACCTCACCAGTCACAGTTTGAGGCCGCATCCGAGAAGTCACCATCCACAGGTGAGTTTGACCTTAAATAGTATAAGAAATACCATGTGTGATATTTATGTAAATCATTCAAACGTCTTGATAAACGACTTCACTTCTGGAGCTTGAATTTGCATCAAAATTTAAAAAAAAGTTTTAGATCCATGTTTCAAGATGTATTTATTTTTAATGAATTTATAACGTAAAATTGAAAAGTATTTGAAAATAAATCCCATATATCTTCAATAATGTTTCCGTAAGATAATGTTAAACATGAATATTGTTAAAACAAGGCAACAGAATAGTTCAAATCGCCAATAAACTCGTTGTCAGAGTCATAATTACTAAAGAAACACTTCTATACGACAACGCTCAACCACGGCATTAGACTGCGCTTGTCAAGATTAATTAAATCAATTAAACTTTTAGCTAAAGTGCTGATTCACCTCATTCAGTATTTGTTTTGTTAAGTAGCTTTGACACTAGAACTGAACCTTAACATCAATAGTTTTGATGGATTTACGTATTTTTTATTTGATCATATTTAAAACATTATAACTAACCCGATTGTATGTCTACTGACTTTAATGTTCCACAGTATGGCATTAAACCTATTTGTTTCCATGGAGATAAGCAGGTGACGCCATCTTGCCAAGCCACGGTAGCGAGGCATTGATTTGATAAAACACCTGTAATTGATTAAATGCAAGATGAATGTCATATGGTGGAACTTTTCGGGCAAAGCAATAACATCTCCATGGAAACAAGCAGGAAGCCAAACCGCCAAAAGAGAAATGTGAGAGAGCACCTTTAAGTGATTGATTTTGTCTCTCTACTTGGTGAAATTAGTCAAGTCAAAACTAACGCAAACAAAGAAAAGCCGCTCCAACAACGACTGACATTTCTGTTTTTTCGCAGCGCTTGTGCCGAACTGCTTTCTAAAGACAATGTGGAACAACTCGTCCTCCCCGCTCTGCTTTGAAACATGGAACTCGCAAGCCGTCGCCCTGTCCTCCACCGTCGTCAAGCTTCTCCTCGTGCTTCCACCATCGGTTTACGTTTTATTTTTGGGTTTCCAGCGGTGCCGCCGACAGCAGACGTCCTTGAAAACCGCCAGCCACGCCGACTATTTCACCTTCCACATGATTTCCTCGCAGCTGATCTCCGCTTTGACGATGTCGGCATTTTTGGGGGGATATTTTGTTGGAATTGCCGTGCTCACAAAGATCGGATATTATTGCAATATTGTGACGCACATCGTGGAGATGGAAGTGCACTGCCTCACCTGCGTGGACCGCTATCTCGCCGTCGTCCACCCCGTCGTGTACCACAAACAGGGGAAAACGAGCGGGAAACGGTTGCGGAACGCGGCGATGGCGGCTGCTTGGCTGTCAGGCTGCGGTTTCCTCGGCGTAGTACAGACGGAATACCCAGAGTTTCCGACCGAATTCCTTGTCTGTTTACTTGGAGCTGCTCTGGGCGTAATTTGCTTCTGCAGCTTTGCCGTCCTGTGCGTTCTCGTGCGTCCCGGCCCGAGCGACGGCGGGCGGGTCGACCGGTCCAAACGCAAGGCTTTCCACACGATCTCAGCCATAATGGGAGTTCTGCTCTTCTGGCTAACGGGGATGCTGATTTGCCTGATGCTCCAGTACTCCTCGTTGAGCAACGCTGTCAAGTGCCTCGTGTTCTTTTCAGCTCTCCTGTTTAACATCCCGAGTCAATTAGTTTTGCCTTTGCTGTATCTGAAGAGAGAGGGGAAACTACCCTGCTGCAAGAAATAACCCACAGAAAGAGTATAAATTGAGGGACGCACGTTTCATTTTATTTTTTAGGGTTAGTTGGAGCCTTTCGCGGTCAATATTCGGTGACAGTGCGTTTTGTTGTTGTTTATTTACCGTACGAGTCATGATAGCCCAGGAATTTCTTAGATGTGGCTCTGTGTTCTTTCTCCTATGCAGAGAAAGCGGCGTTATGCCTTTTTCCTGCCACTAATTCAAAAATCAATCAATCAATCAACTCTCTTCGTGTTCAAAATGGCGGAACTGCTACTCGGCCGCTGGTCCCGCCTCTTTTAAATGCACGCAGTTATTCAGACCTCCGTGAATCAAGCAAAATGCAGCCTTTGAGTAGGCTAACGCGGCACTAAACTTTATTTTGCTATAACTTTACCAAGACTCTGACGACGACAACAACAACAACAACAAAAACATCCCTTAAATGTGCAAGCATAGAGTCATGGAAACATTCAAAAATTAAATGTTGACCCGATTTAAATATAGTACGTTCAAATTAAAGCAGTAGTACCGTATTTTCAAACCACGAAAGGATGAGAACTGACTGGTCCCTCGCGCTCACAAAACAGCTGTCTCCATATGCGTTCGTTTCTGGGCTTGTGCGCGGCTTTAGAACGGTTTTTTTAGACTTTGAAGTGAAACTGGGGAAGCCCACCAAGTCGCAGCCAATCGCAGCCCGGTTTTCAGCTCCTACTTCCTGGTTGACAGGAAATAAAATGCGTTATTATTAGCTGCAGACAGCGCGCAGATGTCTCATTTTGTCACGCATTGCTGCTTTTCCAATGTACTCGCTGGAGGGAAACACACGATTCAATCTACAAAAAAAGTCAGTTATCTCAGCTTTAATTGTTTGTTGATAATATATTCGATTTTATATTGATTTGTTTATAATATATACAACTTACGTTTTTGCAATATATTCAAAAGTGTCAAAATATATTGAAGTAGAGTGTGAGAAACGTATTTATCTATTTTCTATTTTCTTTCCAACAAGTGAGGGGAAAAAAAGCTTGAGGGAGGTCGCCCAGGTTGCGGTTGAGTGTAGGTTTCAAAATCGTTTGATGGGCTGGTCGGTAACTCCTCGATGAAGAAGTAGTCGCCGCGCCAACACGGAAGGAGTGGATGGGGGGGGGGGGGAAGATGTTTGGAACTCTCCAGAATAAACTTCAAATGAGGACCGGACCAACATCTGATGGGCAACTTCAGCCGTGACGAGAAGGTTTACTTTTGAGGACGAGCGCCACACGAGGTCCTGGGTAGGAGAGTGCAGCTTGAACAGGTAAACGAGGCAGATGTTGACCAGTGTTGATTCTACTCTGCTTCAGGCGGACAACAACGGCCGGACACTGACGCGGGGATGGCAGGGACAGGGATTGGAGCTAGATGACGCAACTCCGGGACAGAAGAAGAAGCCGAGGAAGGCCAGAAGAAACACCGACTCCTGGAAAGAGGTGTGTGGCCAGGAGATTAAAGGGGTTAAAGGTTAAAGGGGCATAGATGAGGCGTGGTCCTGCTCTTGATCTTAAAGGGAAGGTATTGTGCCTTTTTTTCAGGTATTATTCGCACTGAACCGAACAGAACGACACAGGATTACTCAAACATGCAGGAATCAATCAAAAAGACAACTTTGGATGAAATAATGGTGAGGAAACAGTGCTGCACAAGGTCAAACGCCCATTAAAGTTATTAATAATAATAATAATAATAATGATAATGATAATGATAATAATAATAATGATAATAATGATAATAATAATGATAATAATAATAATGATGATAATAATAATGATAATGATAATAATAATAATAATAATGATAATAATAATGATAATGATAATAATAATAATGATGATAATAATAATAATGATAATAATAATAATAATAATAATAATATTTCTTTTTTAAGACAACAAAAGTAAGCTTCATTAGAAAATATTAGTGTCACATTAATAATGTAAGAACTAAAAATATAATGACCGTGATCATTTAAGACACAAAAATAAGTCATTCCAATTCAGTACATTCTATAGTAAAAATAATGAAATAAAATCAAAGTAACAATAGAAAGTTATTTTTAAGTGAATTAAGATGAATGAGGGATTTCACTGTTGTTCATAGCGCCAATAGCTGTGATTAACTGTATTTTTCAGAATAACTGCAACACTAAAATGTGATATTGAGACATCCCTATCCCGAGCTGACCCCAGAATCAGCGCGTGATATTGTCAAAAAGAGCGAGGACTTTCCGTGTTTCTGGATTTACATTAAGCAGCCCAGAACCCACAGTTTGTTTAAATCACAGACTTTGCTTGTGATTCTCTGGCAACATGCAAAACACCCGCATTTAGCAGCGAGAAACATGGAAAAGATGCAAAGCTGTTCAGGTGTGAGCTCAGCAGCAGATCTTTCATCTGCTCAGACTCAACGCACCAGGTGAGGCGGGTGGTTTTACCTTTGCTGTGGATGTAACTGTTAAAAACGATGTGCGTTTATTTTCATCAGGAAATGTTAGAGATGGATCATGGAACTGTTTTTCTGTGTGGACGTCAATTGCTATCTTGATTGAGGGATGAACTTAAATTGCAACGTTTAAAGGTGCACTATAAAACTTTTCAGGTGGGGGTTCGTCATCTGGTTGTCCCCATAGAGATGTTATTGCTGTAACTTCACTATCTTGCATTTATTCAAGTGCAGGGATTTTTATTGGTACGCATTATTGCTGTGAGCGGGGTCGCCTCACCATAGTTCTGACCCGTAACTTGGTGGCACTGCCTTGCTTTGGTTGTTTCTTTACATTTCAGACAAAAGCCATAACAGCTTCACGGAGACGGTCAGGTGACGGACCCTGAAGCATTACATGGAATCGTGCACTTTTTTAACATGGCCAGATGAATTCTTACAATATTTGTGAGTTTGCAAACTCTTGAGAATCCATCTGGACCGTCTGTTGGCCGTCGGCCCAAACCACCAGTGGCTCGGACCAATCACAGCACCCAAACGAACAAACGTGATGCTATCGACCAACAGACTTGGTACTATTTTATCAGAAATACGGACTATTTAGTTTTTATTTTAAATGCACATAAAGGCACTTTGAGCATTTGTGGAGTAGAGTATTATATCTGTGCTTTTATTTCTAAACTGAATCTAACCAAATCTTTCTTCATCATGAAGCCAGGCCTTTTTAAGGAGAGACTTTTTACAGAGTCTACAGACTGAGAAATGTGTATAACTCAATTAAAAGTGCTACATATATCAATCTGGCCTGAGCCACGATTGATATCACTTTTTAATCATCTTTTCAAAGCCTTACTTTTCTGAATGATGTAATGTTGTTGTTTTATCTCTTTTACGCAGCCATGTGCCAGAACTCTTCATCTACGTCGGACTTCTTGTCTGGATCTCTGTTCCAGCAGTTGCTCTGGTGCCTCCACATCAGAGTCGGCTGGTACAGCAGCCTTGCCTTCTTCTCTGTGAACCTCCTCGTTGTCCTGCCCATCTGTGTCGCCGTCCTGTATCTGGGTTGCCAGCAGCTGAAACAGGTCGCCAAAATCAGCCACACCGACGCCTTCACGTACCACGTCTCTGCCATTCAAATTCTAGGCACCTGTGCATCCTTCGTTAGCGTAATCGGCAGGGAATTGTGTAATGACATTTTGATTTTAGTAGGTATTTACATGATTTTTGCCAACAGTTTTGCGTTCTTGATGTTCCAGTGTTTGACATGTGCAGAGCGTTACATAGCTGTGGTCTATCCTCTCACATATTTGCGTCTGAAAAAGCAAACTTTGGCACGGAATATTATCTGCGGGCTGATATGGCTACAGTGCATGGTCCAGGGGGTTTGCTTCGCGTACGTAGTGTTCCCAGAGATCAGTTTTGTATTCGTGAATGTTGGTATCGCATTGATATTTGGCTTCATTCTTTTCTGTAACATTTCTGTCTTGGTTGCACTTCTCCGTCCACATCCAGGAGATGGCGCGAGGAAGAACAAATCCACACAAAGAGCGTTCTACACAATATCCGCCATTTTTGGAACTCTGGTGCTGAAGGGTTTGGGTGACATTGTGTCCAATATAACTTCGATTGCGGTGGGGGGTAATGCAGACATCTTGTGTGGTCTGTGGTTATCGGTTGCCTGGTTCAATCTGCCCAGTAATATAATATTACAGATTCTGTTTCTTCATCGCGCTGGAAAACTGCCCTGCTGTCGAAGGGCACAAACAAATACAGCCGACTAGAACAGGTCTCTTTGCCTGGGCTGCGAAGAATGCATACATTTCTCCAAGACTTCACGGTTGTGAGTCTGGACTCCCATTTCATCTTCTCGTGTTCAAAGGCCGTGATTGACAGGTGATTATTTTCTGTGTACAGTATATGGTGTCAGAAATATGCTTTTAATGGTCCTTCTAAATCAGTCACCCTGGATTAAGGCGTCTTCCTGATTGGTCAGGGCTTCATGGAGACAGTTGTTGTTGAGTAGTTGAGCTGAATTGTGAGTATCAAATGAGTTCCTATTAATGAGAACCCAATTAATTAACTTCATGTGAATTTAAATTGTGTAACATCTAATAAAGTTGGTCCATACTGTTGTGGTATTCGTTCACTAAAATTATTTCATATCATACTGTGGAACATTTCAGGAAAGGCAATAATATCTCCATGGAGACAAGCAGGTGGTGAATCCTCTATTGGGAAAGTGTGCACTTTTAATAGCTAAAGGCGCTGTCCCTGATTTTTACTGTTTTAAAACTTGAAAAGCAGAACTAGTTCATTTTAAACTCTTCACAGCGCCACATGTATCGCGCACTGACCTAATGCATTCACGGTGTCCTAAATATTCACCACCATGAGTTTATAAGCACTTTTCACGAGTCCGGAGCGATACTTGCCGTCCCGCGTGAAGCTAACATGCATTAGCATGCTAACAGCACACTTCCTGCTCCTAGGGGAATAAAACACCTTATATTTAGAGGCAAATAAAGCGCTGTGGTCTTGTTTTCACCCGCTTTTACAATATATCTGAACTGGGGCAAAACAGATTTCACTTTATTACATGCAAAAAAAGCCTTTAATTGCTGTATTTCATTTAAAACACATCATGTTTACAGGACAATTTGATATTTGGATAATCTTTGTCTGTCTAATCCTCACAAATAAACAATTTTGCAATAAATGTTTAACTATTAACTTCATAACAGTATTATACTTAATTAAATAGATTTATTAAACGACACAAAACAGACGTACAATGTTAATAGTCGTTTATTGTTTCGAACACATCGTCACTGTCCGCTCAGCCCGCCAGGATGTGTTTGACAAACTCAGTGTAGTTGATGTGTCCGTTGGCGTCCTCTTGCCCCGCCATGAGCCTGTCCACTTCGTCCTCCGTCATCTTCTCGCCGAGAGTCGCCAAAACGTGCCTCAACTCTGCGCCCATCACCGTCCCGTTCCCCTCTTTATCAAACACCCTCAGGCCCTCCACGAAATCCTCAAAGTTCCCCTGCTCCTTCGATTTCGCCACGCGCTGCAGCATCGGCAGGAACGTGTCGAAATCCAGCAGTTTCGAGTTCATCTCCTCCGGTTTGGGGCGCCCGAGCAACTTCAGGACGTCGTCGTTGGTCGGGTTGTGTCCCAGGGCGCGCATCACGTCGCCGCATTGAGCGTAGGTGATTTTCATTTCGCCGGTCGGGGTCTCGTCGAAAAGCGTGAACGCGTCGCGGAACTCTTCCATTTGCTCCGGCGTGAACTCCAGAACCACGCTTTTCAGGTCCACCTCCGGGGCTTTGGGCTCAGGTTCGGCCGGTTTCGGAGGAGGAGCGGCGGCCTCCTCTTTCTTCGGCTCAGGCTTTTTGGGCTCCGGTTTCTTGGGTTCGATCTTCTTGGCGGGCATTTTGGCGTAAAGGACCAGGAGGGGAGATGTGAAAGAGGTTATAAAGGGAGGAGGAGGAGAAGAGGAGGAGCAGAGGAGAGAGGAAACCAGGCCAAACATGGGAGAAGGCAGGAATAGAAGCACTGGAGATAAGAAGAAGATAAGAAGAACCATCGCCACGACAAATGTAGAGCTAAATATTTGTTACCGTGAAAAGAAACTTGCACATCGGCTAATCCTTCAAAATGGCGCTCCTCACGTTCTTGATTCTTGTTGAGAAGGATTTCTCTTAAAAGCTTAACCTTAGTTGTATTAGTTTAAAGAGTGCAAACAGGAGTGTCCAATAGCGGTTGGTGATATTGGTGAAAATCAGTCATTTAATGTTCTTTTGAATTATGCCAATAATGACAACCAGATCATTTGTTTGCAGAAATGTGGCAAATTGTTCCAGTAAAAGCCTTGGTTGAGGTTCAAGTTCGAAAAGTGTCTAAACCAGTGGCTCTCAAGCTTTTCATTCAGCATTTGGCTTTCCAAGTACCACCAGGACTACAGTTTACCAGCTCTAAAACAGGATTATTTTCAGGTCTAAATTGAGGCTAATCCAGGTCTAAAACTTAACTTCATCATTGTTTGTCCATCACAACAAAAACATCAGCTTTAAACCCTTTTTGAAAAACACTGCACATCTTTATCAAAGAATATATAAATACAGACTACAATATGAGCTCTCTGGGCCAAATATGTGTCTGTTTTGTTTCCAGCGTTGATGTGACCAGTCCTACGTCATCCTTCAACATGCCGCTGCTTGACTTTAGCGAACCAAAACGTTGACGGCAACTGAAAGCCTGAGAATGATTGTGCCCCATTAACATTCCCCGTTGAGATAGGAGCTGTGATTACCCACAATGCTCCGCTCCGGTCTGGAAATAGCGGCGTGTTTGAGATAAAGAGCGGAGGTTGAGGTAAAGAAGACCCCCGCCTCAGTCATTCACGTACTGCACACGTATTTATTTGGCTGGAAATGACACATAAATGGTAAATGGTCACACATTTTATTTTGCGCTTTTCTATTTGTTGTTGTTTATTATTGAACAGTATTTTACAAAATTATTTACAAAATCATTGTGCGTTTCTCTGTTACTATTAAAGAAAAGTGACTACATTTTTAGCCAGTGATGACAGCAGGGGCGGCATCTTCACGCTCTTCATTCCTCCTTTTGCGTAGCAGCCTCTCGACTTCTGCAGTTAGTAACACAGTACACTTTATTGAAATAGGCAACTTCTGCTCATCAGGCAAAGGGAGAACCAAACCAGGGACCCTCTTGTAGTGAGGCATTCAACCACCGTGCCACTTTGCCGGAAGAAGAACAATTTTTTTTCTTTTTACTGAATTAAACGTACAGAAACAGGAGCAAACAATTACGTTTACTCAAACAAATTCAACTTAGGTAAAATGATTAAAGAGTCTAATGTAGCGTCTTGGGTCAACAAGAGGCTTTTTATGTATTTGTCATTGTTATTTATTTGCCAGGACTTGAACTAAGAACCTTTTAGTCAGAATATTACTATGAACGTGCAAAAAAGTAACCACTCAAACCATTTTAATTTTCAGTCCGTTTAAAGTAAGTGAAGTAAAAGTAAATAGTATCCACTGCAAAATGTACAACAGTAATTTTTTTCTTAAAGTACTTTTGCATTTGTAACTTTAGAATAGTCCTTGTTTAGTCCCATCACCTCTAGACCTGGTTCTGGTTTCGGAGTTTACCTCTGGGCGTCCGTCGACACAGACACACCATGAGTACAGTGGAGACGCAGTACGGGCAGAAGACCAGCAGGTGGCAGAGCAGCCTCAACAACAGCTGCCCGTGGGCGGAGTCAGGCGGGGCGGCAGAGTTTGTGGGCGGTGACACGCTCTCGCCTCAAAGAAAGCAGAATGTGAAGCAGGCTTAAAACAAGACCGTAAACGTCCAGATAAAAACAGAAACGTGATCATCCGGTAATCTGGAGGGTTCACGCAGAAAAGAAAAAGAAAAACTTAAATGTCACAACTTTCTACAGTCTCATTCACGTATGCAGCTTTACCTGGGAATTTACCCGGCATGTGTGAATGAAGCCAGAACCGATTTCCCTGCATTTTTTGATCTGGCAAGTTCCCTGGTAAATGGTTTAAAGGGCGTATATGACAGGTTTTTACGATTTTCGCATTTTGACTTTATTTGTTGTATTTAGACCTGTTGTACATATAGATGATAGTTTTACACCAATCGAGGGGGTATTTGTGGAGAAAACGTTGAAAAATCGGTAGAAAATGACAGGAAGTGACATCATACAAGGGACACTCATTTCAGACAAAGTTTGTGCAGAATTTACACAAAAGAAACAACTTTTTTTTTTGACGCTGTAAACAAATTCAACAAGATTGTCAAATTTAAAACAAATTGTGACATCAGATGATTTTGGCCCAGTGTTTGCTGGGTAATTTCCTTGTGTCTAATTACAACAGGAAGTGAAATAATACACCTAAAAAATGGGCTATTCTGGGATAACACTTTCATATTTTTTTGCAAAATTCTAAATATATTCATCTTAACTGCATTTTAGTTCAATGAGTCGCCCAACCTGTAGGGGGCACTTTGGGAAAAGAATGAAACTGGCAATGATCTGGGACTGAGGCGTGTGTGTGTGTGTGTGTGTGTGAACGAGGGTCCGAGCTGAGTGTCCGGGCAATTTGCTGAGAATTACGTGTGAATGGCGCTTTTGTGTGATATACTACGTAGCAAGAACTTAGCCGGGCTTTCCCAGAAAATAAATGATTCTGGTCATGATTTACTGTGAGTATGGACTTCAAAACGGCTCAGAAGTTCGTGGCGCTCACCATAACAACAACGTAAACAAAAGTGGGATTGGTGTTTCCTGAGTATCACAGGGAGAGGACTTGCTAAACAGGATTAGCGTCAATGAAGCTAAATGCTACTCCAGGTACGTTTTTGTTGAAGGAACCGTGTTAGAACATGGTTAAAATATTTAAAAGTTCAAATTTGGTGTAATATGTGTCGTTTATAGGCTAATTTGTGACCCCACAAAACACAAGAATCAAACCTCTGCCATTCTCACTTTGTGGCACACTGCGATTGTGGATCTGCAGCAGAGCGGGCTCGGACTGCTCGCCACCGCTGCCGCACTTGTACTCGCCCCGCTCGGCCCAGCTCACGGCGCCGAGCTCGAGGTGGCGGCGCGGGTCAGAGGTCAGCTGCCGGCCGTCCCTGTAGAAGTGCGCCGTCACATTGGAGCCGTCCCTGTCCAGGCAGCTCAGAGTCACGACCTCGCCCACGTACACCGGGCGCGTCGGCAGCACGACCAGGAGCGCGCCAACTGCAGGACAACAGGACAGAGCTGACGGCCAAGAAGCTTCTTTGCAAACAGGAACATGTCATTCAAATACTCTTTCTTTTATAATCTGAACTGCTTTACGCAAGGTATGATTTATAAGAAATGTTTGGTCCATTTTTAGCCATTTTATCGGTGAAACAGTCTGTCAAAGGAGAATAAATATGACTCAAACATGCTTGAATCGCTCTAAATACAACTTGGTCCAATGAGACGAGGAAACAAACAACAACAATACGATATAGTTTAAAGCTCCTCGCAGTAAATTTTGCTTAACATGTGTCGTTTAAACTGTGGATGAAAGTAGGTAAATCATCTAACTTGTTCCATGTATTAAAAACTCTTTGGCACATCCAGTTTTAAACCAGCTTTTTCAGACGCCGAAGTGAAGCGCGGATGTATCTCCATCACGCTGCCAAACTTTGCTCATCAGAAAAAAGTAACAAGTGAAAAAGAGATCTCAACGGGCGTCTTCCCGGTAAAATAAAGTTAAAAAACAACAATAGCAACATTTCCGAAACACAGCTTTTTCAACACACTCTTCTATAAAAACAGTGGACATTTGAGGAAACGCCCACTAGCGGACTATTGTGCTAACTTTAGGATTTATACTGTGCCAAATACAGCTAACTTTAGGATTTATACTGTGCCAAATACAGCTAACTTTAGGATTTATACTGTGCCAAATACAGCTAACTTTAAGATTTATATTGAGCCAAATACAGCTAACTTTAGGATGTATATTTATTTATTTAACAGAACATTGTACAGTTACGTGCAGGGAAACATCTGAAAGGGCGTATGATAGGTTTGTATGATTTTCTAATTTTGACTTTATTTGGTGTATTTATACGTTGTACATATAAATCATAGTTTTACACCAATCGAGAAGGTATTTGTGGAGAAAACATTGAAAAATCTGTAGAAAATGACAGGAAGTGACATCAGACGAGGGACACTCATTCCAGTCAAAGTTTATACACAAAATAAACTACTTTAATCCGACCTGTAGGGGACACTTTAAAAGAGGCGTTTCCTATTGAATTAACAAAGAGTTTTCAGCGCCAGACCACGCCCCCCCCCCCACATCCCGACTGTATCTGTGGAAAAACAAAATGTGCCTACTTCCCAAAGAAAAGTTGCATACTGCTGCTTTAACAGCTCAAGCGCAGAGTTGCAGTTAAAACACAGACCTTCTGTCACATGCCGAGCACTCACCGACCACTCTGACGTTGACGATGTTGCTGATGGCGCCCTCTGGGGACTGGCACCAGTACAGGCCGGTGTCCCAGGCCACGGCCAGCCCCACCTTGCAGCTGTTGGTGAGCTGTTTGCCCCAGTCGTGGTGGCACATCTGGGCTCTCGGGCGCTTGACGGTGTTCCTGTGCACGCGCCAGTCTGCGGCTTGCTCCTCAGGGACACATTTCAACACGAAGAAGCCGCCCTCGAAGACACCAGTCCCGGGACTGACATCCAACAATACTAAACGAAGAACAACAGATTATGTACTTTGGGTTGTAGACATGTAACAAAGACACAAACGACACAATGCCGAAAACGATGTGTTTATAAATGAAGCCAGCTGAAGTTAACTGCGGACAAAACAATGTCATGTGCAGAGCAAAGAGATGTTACGTATCAGATCAAATCTAAAAATGACACAAGAAACATGTTTTTGTCAGTAAATATACTCTATCACCGACCGATAGTCGGACCTCGGATCCAGGAGGAGCAGAGTGGTTTTCGTCCTGGTCGTGGAACACTGGACTGGACCAGCTCTGTACTCTCCATCGGGCGCTCGATTGTTCATGGGACCACAGGATCTCATCTCTGCTGTTTGCAGATGATGTTGTCCTGATGGCTCCATCAAACCTGGACCTGCAACAGGAACTGGGACGGTTTGCAGCCGAGTGTGAAGCAGCTGGGATGAGAATCAGCACCTCCAAAATCTGAGGCCATGGTTCTCGACCTGAAAAAGCTGGCTTGCCCTCTCCAGGTGGGTGGGAGTCCTTGCCCCAAGTGGAGGAGTTCAAGTATCTCGGGTCTTGTTCACGAGTGAGGGAAGGTGGAGCGTGAGAGTTGACAGGCGGATCGGTGCAGCGTCCGCAGTGATGCGGTCGCTGCACGGACCGTTGTGGTAAAGAAGGAGCTGAGTCCAAAGACAAAGTCTCGATTTACCGTCACTACGTTCCTGCCCTCACCTATGGTCATGAGCTTTGGGTAGTGACCGAAAGGACAAGATCGCGGATAACAAGCGGTCGAAATGAGTTTC
This sequence comes from Chaenogobius annularis, assembly GCA_015082035.1. Lineage (NCBI taxonomy): Eukaryota > Metazoa > Chordata > Actinopteri > Gobiiformes > Gobiidae > Chaenogobius > Chaenogobius annularis. Next base: position 61,005 of record BJKM01000324.1, read on the forward strand.
CTCCGCAGGGTGCTGGCGCGCCCTTAGAGATAGGGTGAGGAGCTCAGTCACACGGAGGAGCTCGGAGTAGAGCCGCTGCTCCTCCACGTCCAGAGGAGCCAGCTGAGGTGGCTCGGGCATCTATTCCGGATGCCTCCTGGGCGCCTCCCTAGGGGTGTTTCGGCATGTCCCACCGGGAGAGGCCCGGGAAGACCCAGGACACGCTGGAGGGACTATGTCTCTCAGCTGGCCTGGGAACGCCTCCGGATCCCCCGGAGTAGTTGGAGAGAGTGTCTGGGGAGGAGGGAAGTCTGGGAGTCCCTGCTTAGACCGGTGCCGCGACCCGGCCCCGGATAAAGCGGAAGAAGATGGATGGATGTACTCTATCAGGCGTTCTCAAGCAAACCACTTTCAAATTTAGTAAAAATCTCATTTCACAGACTTTTTGCCGATAGAATTAGTCTCAGTATTGTTTTTTTTTTTTTTAACCACATAGTGCACACAAAACAACATTATACAATAAAGAATCATGATAATAGTACTATGTGCTATGTACTATAACAGATACACTTACAGCATATACACATACATGCATAGGGTTTTTGGGTTTTTTTTTTTTTTTAAAGTTGATTTTTACCCCAAACGATAAGATACCAATTGATACCAAAAAAGTAGCATCAGAGTCAAGATGAGCACCCCAAATGAACTTCAGAACCAGGCCAGAACCAGTACAAGACCACACCGCAGCACCCGAGAGACCACCAACAATCTGCGCCAAACATTTCACTCGATTGTCCAAAAAAAGCATCAAATAACAATAGAATCATCAATCTGAAAAGTAATTGTTAGTTGCAGCCCTGGTTGTAAATGTGTTCCACCTGCAGATACTGGGTACATACAGTTCATATTATTCTATTTTTTATTTTTTTTTGACGTTTTCTGCAAACAAAATGTTCAATTGTATGTTTTTTTGTTGTTGTTTTGTTGATTTGGTCCAAACTTACCCTTCATATTGAAAATACTTACCTTTAGTGACATTAAAGGTACACTATGTAACTATGGTGGGGGCGGGTCTACTATCTGCCCGTCTCCATGGAAATGTCATTGCTTTGCCCGGAATGTCCCACAACATGCCGACGAACTACACCTCGCATTTATTCAACTGCCGGCTTTTTTAACTGCAAAAAATGAAATACGAGTAAAAACAAAAACAAAAACCCCCCCAAAAAAACCGTGCCCCCTCACCGCAGATCGGACCTGTAGCTTTGCCTGCCTCTGTGGGGACGGAGGGTGTAACGCCACCGTGGAACATTCGAAGCAGCAGCAATAACGTCAGCGCGGAGGCAGTCAGAAGGCGGACCCTCAGTGCTTTCATCTTATAACGTTTCAAAATAAAACGCCGCGTGCACAGATGTCAACCACAAACCACGGTGCGCTTTAAAAAAAAATCATCCAAACATCTAAACCGGGACTTAAATGTGAGGTCTAACTGGCAGACTAAACTTTCATGTCCGCACAACACATTCAGATGACTTGATTTGGTTTTGTTTGTTTGCCTCTACGATCGTCTGAATGTCTCACCGTTTGTCATATTTTCTTTTGGTTTCCTTTGGCTTCAATCGTGTAAATAATAATAATAATAATAATAATAATAAATATTTAAATGAAACGTCACCTTGGTTTGTTGCACCGCAGCACCACAGCGAAACAACCAGCACAACTGTATCTACAAAAAAAAACAACACATCTTAAAACGACAAACGATTTCATGCAATTTGAATGTTTGTTTGTCATGAACTCACACAGGAGCCTCACAGGAACATGTTTGCTCTCCATACTGGGCTCGGACTCGACTGAAGACTTTGTCACGTTGTTTTAGTCAGAGCAGCTTGTGGTTTCCTGTTCACAGACACGCTGTGGGCAAATCGTCTCATCGGAAACTAGAACGATCTTCTCTGGTATTACATCTGAGAAGTATCCGGCTGACGTACTGCAGCTGTTATTCAAGTAAAAGCATCGAAGCACATGTTTACGTTTGTACTTTGAGAGCAAAAAGTGAAGTATTTGCTTCTTTTCAGTATATTTTTGAGGACTTGAACTTAACTCTTCAGGCAGATTGTCGCCTAAAACAAAACCCCTCAAACCAAACGAAAAGTACATTTTAGTTCTTTTATTATGATTAGAAATGCAGTGCAGATGGAGAGAACAGATTTCGCTTTCAGATGCAGCGAAGTAAAAAGTCTCCACTGTAAAATGTACTAAAGTAAAGTACAGATTCCTACAAAGTGCAGTTTTGTACTTGAACTGGAGAGATTCTGGAGTTCTCAGACTCGTTTCACAGATTGAGAGTGACTTGTTGTTTGTTTTGTCTAAAACAGAGTCCAGATGACTACGACTGAATCTTCATCGACAATGGAACACTCCTGGACCAATGAGGGACCGCCAAACTGGGTCATGGCCAAACCACCAACAAAAACAGACGACCACCACAGGAAAAGCAAAAGAAACGCGACGCCAACGACCGTTAAAGACTCGACTGTCAATGAAACAGCTCAAGTATGTATTTATTGAAAGTATTTTGGTCCATTGGGATGAACGTGCTTTGAGTAGACTTGACTCTTTTTCATTCAAATCCCCTTCACAGACGCTGTAACGTTCCCCTAAAGACTAATACAACAGGCAAGTGTGTGAACCAGGACGGAACCAGGACGGGACCAGGACGGGACCAGGACGGGACCAGGACGGGACCAGGCCTGAACCAGGACGGAACCAGGACGGGACCAGGCCTGGACCAGGACGGGACCAGGACGGAACCAGGACGGGACCAGGACGGAACCAGGACGGGACCAGGCCTGGACCAGGACGGGACCAGGACGGGACCAGGACGGAACCAGGCCTGAACCAGGACGGAACCAGGACGGAACCAGGACGGAACCAGGACGGGACCAGGCCTGGACCAGGACGGGACCAGGACGGGACCAGGACGGGACCAGGACGGGACCAGGACGGGACCAGGACGGAATCAGGACGGGACCAGGCCTGGACCAGGACGGGACCAGGACGGGACCAGGACGGAACCAGGACTGAACCAGGCCGGAACCAGGACTGAACCAGGACGGAACCAGGACTGAACCAGGCCGGAACCAGGCCGGAACCAGGACTAAACCAGGCCGGAACCAGGACTGAACCAGGACTGAACCAGGCCGGAACCAGGACTAAACCAGGCCGGAACCAGGACTGAACCTGGACTGAACCAGAACCAGGACTAAACCAGGACGGACAGGCTTCAGATGGTCCAGGACTGACACGTTTCCATTTTGCAGATAAACAAATACTTTTATTATAACTAGATACTTTATAGATGTGCACCTCCTCAAGGTGTAAGCGTGGTCATGTGACATGTGAACGTGTCATATTGCACATATTTTATCCTTCATTATTTCACGTTTTACTTACAATGCACTGAAAATACAGTGTGTGCAGTAACAACATTTGAGTTTCAAAAGTAGACTCAAAAAAAGCCAACAAACAGCATGAACTCATCATAAACGTTTTCTCATGAAACCGAAAGTACTTTACAGAAGTAGTTTGTCTGCTCACGCTGTCTTTGCCATCGGACCGGTTGGACAGGTGACAGCGAAGTGCACAGTCAACGCGTCGTCATGGAAACACTAACACCTGTGTGATCATACAAAACATGTATCTATATTTACTTAGGCAGATATTGTAAATACAGGGCCTTGTTTTTGGTCATAATTCAATCTAACAAATTAAATAAAATGAATAAAGTCATGTAAACATAAGGTGTGTGTATGTTGTTGTTGTTATTGTTGTTGTTCTTTCAAATTACAGGGGCATTCTTTCACTTTCGTTAACAATAGACACCATGTTTAGCTCTCGGCAGGTTCAGAGACGTCATTAAACATCTGACCAATCAGAGCTTGTAAGAATCTCATAGATGTGTTTTTTGTTTTTTTGGTATAAACTGCCGAGTGCGAGGACAAAGCTGCAGTTTGGGTCGTGGACATAACGCCGGTCCTGGTCATGGCGCTGTCGTATTACACCGGCGGGGGCTTCTGTAAGATCATTATGATATTAATTCATGAACACAGTTTGTCGTGTAGTTTAACATGCGCTGTACAACTTTTGTGGTGGCAGGTCCATCAACTGCTTTCTCGGAATGAAATGGCTTTGCTTGGAATGTTCCGCACACAAAACAAAACTTGTAGTGGTATTTTTCTGTGGAGACAAGCAGGTGACAAATCCTCTACCAGAAAAGTTGCGTACTTACGAGTGTCTGTTATCACATACAGTGGGGGGTTATAAGATCATTTCTAAGATCTATACCAGGACTATTCTACATAAATCCCAGGGATTTAATCTGGCCCACAACCCATTTTCCAAATATATATACTTTAAATAATCTTTTTTATTGGTTTAATTTAGTGCTAGTTTAGCCTGGTTTAGTCTTGGTCTATTCCTTGTTTATGTCTGCTTTAGACCTGTTTTGATTCTGGGTCAGTCCTGGGTCAGACCTGGTTGGTCCCAGTCCTAGTCCTAGTTGAATTCTGGTTTAGCACTGGCGGGGCAATGTTGCATTTTGTAGGTTATTTCTCACAAAAATCGCCTAATCTATCAGTAGTTATTTCATTGTATTGACTCAGTTCATTGTGACAGTGTTGGGGACACTTTGTGCGACCCAAAGTGCTGTTACAGTGGCGTGTTGTGCCCCCAACGGCCTCGGCCCTCCGAAAGATGTAAAATCATGTTGAATAGCACTTAATTTATACTGAACTCTTAGGGGACGTTTTATGCCAAAGTTCTTTTTGAATAATGCTATTTCCTTCAGTCTCCACTGGGTAAATCTGTTGCTAAAGCCCCCTCACACGATGGCCGCAGACCACAGGGGCCGATGCTAACGCTGCGCAGGGTTTGGTTGGGGCGTGGCTCGACTGGAATGCACACTCACCCCTGTCCGGAATGCAGATCATACGTATTAGTCATGTGGCTACTTGTAATTTTGTGTTTCATTTGCGTAAACGTAAGCCAACTCCACCTCCTACACCCCCTCCACGACCATCTCCTCCTACTACATCCCACCCACTCCACCCCTGCGGTACGACTCTGGGCCCAGCTACGCTCACCTGAGGAGGGAGGAGCGGCGCCAAAGGGAGGAGGGCAACTACAACCTGGCCCTGGTGCGAAGAGAAACCACCGCATTTGACCCAGACGGGGAGAAGCGCTGGAGGAGGATACGTCTCTTTGTGAAACGACGACAGCTGGAGGGGGCAGCGGAGGGGAGCAGCCAGCAGCCAGGTGAGCTCCAGAGTGTGTGTATATATATGTATGTGTGTATATGTATATATTGTATTTTGTGGCGCAGTGGAGCAGGTGGTGGCGCGGTGCGGAGATGCCGTGACGCTGCCGTGCCGCGCCCCCCCGCCAGACTCCGTGGACGGGCTGGAGTGGACGCGCACCGACCTGGACGGGTACGTTTACCTGTACAAGGACGGTGACCCGGACCTGACGGAGCAGCACCGGGCCTACAGGGGGCGCTGCGGGCTCGCGGGCGGCACTGCGGCGTTGGCCCTGCGGAACGTGACCGACGCGGACGACGGCACGTACGAGTGTCGCTTCGTCAAACATGACCTGGGCGTGGTCAAGAGGTCCATCATTAAAAGTGACCCGGTCAGCGTGGTCCGGCTCAGGGTCAGACGGTCAGGTGAGGCGTGGCTTTGGACAGAGTCAGTCCGGCACTGCGTTTTGAAACGTTTGAACTGCTCTGAAGCATTTTAGAGACCAGACACGACTTTCACCATCTACTTTACATGGTTTTGAAATACAAGGCCAAATTATTATCATTTGAATGTAATTTTATATTTGTTTTCTTATGCCACTCTCCCTGGTCCTGCTTGTTCTTTGTTTTTTGTTTTTTTTTAATTAATTACAATTTTTTTTTTTTATTATTATTTTATTTTTATTTATTTTTTTATGTTTTTTTGTTGTTGTCTAGTTGCTTTATGGTTTTTCCTGTTTTATATTCATTTTTTTTATTTATATTTTGCTTTTTACCATGTTATAAAATTGTTCCTTCATCAAAAACATTTCTGGAGTTATATTCAGTTTCATTCACGCTAATTTGAAAACTCGAGCCTAAAAAAACAACCTAAAAATCCCAAAACGCTCCAGTCCTGATAATACAGTTGTATGACGTCAATGGTAAAGTCCGTAAATCCTCTTCTGCCGTCCAATCACGATCATTGCACCTGCCTGTATTAGCATGTCGGGGCTAACTAGCTTGTGTTCATCTCACCCATGTAATTCCCTCTGCTGCCTGTAGATGGAACCCAAAGTCCACTCTTGACGTGGGACGAGACGTGTGCTTTTTGATGCTCAGGCGCATGTTGAAAGGACCATAACAAACAAATAACATAACGCATAATATTTGTCCTTTAAAGTGGGCGTAAACCCCTCGACTCCGCCCACAGCCACATGTCGGATATGATAGGGCTGTTAAACTGTTACGGGAGGGCCAAAGGTGAAAGGTGAGAGCGAGGGGCGGGGACAGGGGGTATGAGCACACACTTTTTGGGAGCAAAAAAGGTTGATTTAGTGTTTGTTTGGCCTGTTTTCAAACACGATACAGAAAATACTGAAACAAGTTCATCGATTAATCGAGACTAACCGGCTATTGGGGGAAAAAAAAATCGCCTTTTTCTCTTTTTTTCTTTTACCTTTCTTTATATAGGTCAGTTTTAAGTATGTTTTTTTTATTGCTGTATGTTTGAAAATAGATAGTTATCTGGAGTTAAAAAATGTGCCGAGAGACGACGTTTTATGATTCAGAAAAGCAGGAATTGCATAAAAAAATGACAGCATTTTTGTTGTAAAAAACTGGATTAACTGAAAGTGATCGCCAGACTGATCGATTCGTAAGATAATTGTTAATTAGCGTGTTAATCAAAGCAGCGAGCGGCACCAGACTGACTTTGTGCAGAACTCAAGGAAAGGCTCCGTGAATATGTGGGCGTTTAGAGTGTAAAGTGTGTTGTTCTGCTGCAGGAGCGTGCACAGGAGAGGAGGAGGAGGAAGAAGAAGAACATGTAGAAGAAGAAGAAGAAGAACTCCCCCCTGCAGCGGCTGAGCGACACCACTATGTGACTTTCGGGGTCCTGGGGGCGTTCGGTTCGGCGGTGGCAGCGCTCTTCTTACCCCTCGTGGTCTTGTAAATAAACGTCGGTACATCTCGTTCGCAGAGCAGGTCAAAGCTGACGTGGATCAGGTCAGAATCATCTGGTTGGCATTTGCTTTTAAACCGTCGTCGTGCGCGTTTTGACCCGGTTCGAGGAGAATGTTGGCGGTTTCTGGGCCAACACATCCGCGTGAAACTAAATGAACTCAAATTAAATCATGTTTTCTCCATAATTTTGGCTGATTATTTTGATGCTGCTGACAATATTTTTTTATTTTTTTTCTTCAGTAAATGCTAGTTAAATGATCGTCTGAAACACTTTTTTCTGAAGCTACTGTCATAAGAACGTTTTAATGTGCTTTTTATAGGACGAAGACACTTTTAAAAAAAGCGCTGTTTGTAATTTTGTGGTAAATGAATTACATTTTTATTTTCTCTGGACGTGAAGTTTATTGTCGTTGCACTTTCGCTCTTCCAATAAAATGTTACTGATTGTAATCGCGTGCGTTGCCGTGATTGTCGCGTAAAAGTGACATTGAAGGGGCGCCATCTTCTGGTGACTTGTGAGTACAGCAGCACACAGGTATGGCAAAAAGAAATATAGCAGTATTAAAAATATTACTAGTTATTTGCGAACAGTATTCTCCGTGAACGCCATAAAAATAAATAATGAAAAATATAGAGAAATTTGAAAAAATATCAAATAAATTCTAGTGAAAGAAAAATCAGCACAATTATTCATTAAGGTGCTTCTATTTTTACTCGATTATTACATCTTTATACTGGCACTTAAATGTATTTCTTCATGTGATATTTTACATTTACTTCATTCGTTTTTGGCTCTCGTACCTTTACTTTTCTGTAGGTAATGCAATTGAGTAGGTTTTAGATATAAAAGACAGAATATAAACTTTCTAAGCATTATATCAACCAGAGTTTTTCAGTGGTTCACCTTTAACACATGAGTTTTGCAAAATATAAACTCTAAAAAAGTGAGCCGTGTGAAACCTGAACGACCTACATTCTGTCACGTGTACGTTTGGAGCCTTGGGCGACGCGAGGCTCTTAATCCTCAAATTGTTTTCAAGTTCACGACACAAGGAAGGATGATTTTCAACCTGAATTTCATTCCCAGCAGAGAAAACAAAACGTGTCTTTGGCTTGAAAACATTAAATCACAATTCAAAGTGGCCGTTGCGTACGGTAAGATCTTGATAAAATAAAGAAAACAGTCAAAGTCAGTAGAGAATAAAACAGATTTGAGTCGTTTTGAGTAGTTTAGTTTGGTTTTATTACATCTGACTTGAAAAAGGATGCGTTTTCCCATGGTTATTGTTCATTTACGTGTTTTGGGAGGTTTTTTCGTCTTTTTTTTGGCCCGTAGGCTTCATTGGAATTTGTATCCGAGCTGACAAAACACTTCGGAGGAAACGGAAGCCCCGCCCTACCACCAACGCCAAACTCGGAGAATCCTCAGCGCGCGGTGTCTTCTGCAACGATTTAGAAATGTCAGTGTTGTTTTTTTTTTGTTATTGTTTGTTGTTGTTGTTGTTGAGATGAGCTGACATTAAAAGGGCTTAAAACCAGGTCTGTGTGCAGACTTTGAGAGAGCTCCTGGAACCTGCGCCTTCTGCTTCTCGCACTCACGGCGCTGGGGGTCCGGACAGGTGAGCGCAAAGTTCAAGCCCAAGTTTGAACCCGGTGGTGGAGGACTGACTTGGCGTGATCATCTGTAACGCGCCTTTGCTTCGGCATCTCTGGTTTGGAACTAACGCGTCCGCCAAGAGCGCCATTTATGGACGGCGGGGGGAGTAGCGAAGGGGAGGTGAACAAACGGGAGCTGTACACGACGTCCTGCGTCAGGCGCGCGCGGTTGTTAACGACGGAGATTCGACGCAGAAATGCTCCGAAACCAGATTTTAGAGCAAAGAAACAACTAGCAAAATGGGAAATTCATAACTGAGTCTTTTCTGAGGCGCAGGGGGAAAACAGTTCACGAAATTCATCCAAAAAAAAGTGTGAGTGAAGCTAAATACGTGCATGTTTTTGATGAACAATGGATCATATTTACATAAAAACTACAGTAGCTCAAAAGTATATGGACTGGAGTTTCTAAAAGACAAGACTGGAATATTCATGAATTAAATATTTACATTTCTTCTGCCATGCCGGTTTGGAAATAGAACACTTGTAAAAAATGTCCATAAAAAATTAAAGATGTCATTATTTAACTTATTATATTATGCCTTTTCTTGCTATTCTTTCATATGTGGTCCCAAAACTAAAGTGTTACTTATATCTCAAGCTGTAAAACACAAAATATGTCTAATTCCTGCCCCCTGGTGGGCCCCACAGTCCTGGACTGGGGGGCCTCTGCGTTCACACCCTGCTCTGTGGGACGGAGCTGCAGGTGCTCGCGTCGTACTCGGACCGGCGGCTCGGCGACGCCCCTTTCCTCCCCCCCGTCATCCTCCGAACCGACCGGACCATCACGCTCGGGCAGGGAGGGGCCGTGGAGGTACTCTGCCAGACAAAAAGACTTACAACCACTCAAAGCTGGACATATATTTTAATTTGAGTGTTAAGCATCCCAAAAAAAAGAAGAAAAAAAAAAAGAGTTGGAACATATCAAGTCATAAATAAGTGTCGCATTTTGTATTTCTTTTTTATTTAAATTAGTTCATTAATTTAATTTTTTACCATTATTATTTTTGTTGTTGTTTTATGTTCTAAAGATAATAATAATAATAATAATAATAATAATAATAATAATAATAATGATGATGATGATGATGATGATGATAATAATAATAATAAAAATAATAATAATAATAATAATGATAATAATAATAATATAATAATAATAATAATAATAATAATAATAAAAAGGAAGATAATTTTAATTAGATGAAAATGATGTGACTTGTATTAAGCGACATTAAAACAAATTGGGGGTGCGCGGTGGCAGAGCTCCCAAGAAGAAAATCATGGGATCAATTCCTGAGCGAACATGACGTCACATCACATGATCTCTCTGGGTGGAGCCTGCATGTCCTCCCCGTGTTACCGTGGGTTCTCTCCGGGGTCTCCGGCTTCCTCCCGCCGTCCAAAGACATGCACGTGTTAGGTCAATTGAATGTGTGTGAGAGTGAATGGTTGTCTCTGTGTTAACCCTGCGACGAGTTGGCCACTGTCCAGGATGTACCCCGCCTAAGGCCCAAAGGTACTGGGATAGGCTCAAGTCACCTGCGACCCCTAACGGGAACAAGCGGTAGAAAATGAATGAATGAAAAAAACTAATTGATAGGATAAAACATGTTATTTTTGAGTGTCGTCAGTGTTGATTTTACATTAATTTATTTTTCATTCATTTTATTTATTTTATGGCATTACAAAGTTTGCGTTTTAAGCGGACAAACAAGAAAAATACAATAAGAAGAAGAAGAAGAAAATTGTGGACATTTTTCTAGATATTTCTCTGGACATTTCCCTGGACATGAGCTGATAAGTCCCTTCTCGACGCCTACGCCCGGATCTGCCACCTACAGGACTGGAGGGAAACAGCAGGCTGCAGTCAGCTTTAATCGGCCAACGTAGACTAAAAAATACTATGTGCAGACAGACGCGTAATAAGTTCTTACCTGTAACTGACTGTAACTTGGCTTGCTGCTCGTCTCCACGGAGATGGATACGTTTAATGTGATACTGTGGAACATTCCAGGCAACGCGATAACCGTCCAATGGAGATAAGCGGGAGGCTCCACCAGAAAAGTGATAGTATATAACACTTATTTCTGATGACTATTGTTTCTGTAGCATTTTTATAAATAGAACAGAAGGAAGGGCAACGCTTTATCATATTTATGTTTTGAAAATCAAAATCAAGCACATGTAAACCCAAACAATTGTCCCACTTTGGTCACAGTCGATCAAATTTGTCCCTTTTCAAAACTGTGAAACAGCTCTACCTACTGCGACCAATAAAGTCCCCTGAACCTAATTTAGTCTTTGTTTTGGACACAATTAAGGTTCATGGTGCAACAAAACGTTAACCTCGAATAAATAAATGATGCTGTCTTTTTCTGTTGTTAAAGTAATGTAAAGATTTTAGGTAAGGTAACTAACTATATGCTGTGGCTCCAAATAAAGCTGACACAAACGTGACATCACCACAGAGCCTTGTGCGTGCTAACAGCAGACTAACTCATGCTGAGGCTAAATAAACACACGGGTGATTTGACTATTGCGGAGGTACTTAATTTGACTCAAAATAAGACATAAAAGGAAGAATTCTGACTGGAAAACTAGAGCAACCCTGACGCCAGAAAGGTACGTTTGCCAAGTCTGTCTTCGGTGTTCACCAAAGGAATGACGTTACATAGATAGACCTGGTTTAGAGCTGCTTTAGTCCTGGTTTATCTTGACTTAAAGGTGCGTAATTGGTGTTAAATTGAGCTAATTTTACACTTGATGTGGACTCGGTTTGGTTTAGTTCTAGTCATTGTTTAGTCCTGATCTAGTCCCGGTTTAGTTTTGGGTTTATTCAAGGTTTGGTCCCAGTTTGAATGCGAAGTGTGAACGTATTCTTATCCTGATATAGTCCTATTTAGGTATACTATAAATTCAACTGCAACTCATGAACATTTCAGGCATTATTATGATTTTGTTTTTATTTCATTGATTTAATATTGGTATTGTCTTTGAGTTAAACTATAATATCTCAGCACTTTTGGTCCTGGTTTGAGCCCCCCTTAGTCCTGATGTAGTCTTGGTTTGGTGCTGGTTTAGTCCTAGCCATGCCCTGTTTTAGTTTAGGTTTAGTCCCAGTTTAAATTCCAACGTGCAAACATGAACGTGCCTTAAATGTCGGTTTAGACCTGGTTTAGTCCAATCCATAGTTGGTTAGTTTAATCCTAGTTTTATCAACTAGGCAGTGTTTATGTTTTTCACTACTATTATTTCTACTATAGTTATTTTATTTTAATTTTTTTATGCAGACTCTCACTTCCTCAAAATAAATGCAAATATTAGTTTTTCCCTTTTTGCCGTCGTTTTATATGGATAGTTTTAAGTATTATACAAATTTTTAAAAATCAGCATTTTCTCTGCACTATATAGTCTAATTCTTGTCCCTATAGCCTAAAAGCAAGTGGAACAATAGACCGAATACACTTTTCCCCTTCTCAAAGTAACAATACGCTCAGAAAAAGCTGTTTAATTGTATTTTTTTTTACTCAAAAATAAAAATTTTAAAAAAAGTAAATTGTATTCAAATCTAAATGATTTAAACTCCTCACTTATGCGTAAGCCCATATCTAAATTATATGATGACTGTACACGTATAATAGTGTAAAAGATCCTTTGTTGGAATACAGGGAAGGTGTTTTAAATGGATCAGATAGGTAGGTAAGAGTAACATTTGAATATATAATCAAATGCTATATGCCACATTTTTACCATTTTACTTTCCTGTGCTGACTGTTTATTGTTTTGACTGTATATATTGTAATAAATTAAACTACAATTTTGTAATATCCTTCAAAAAAAACCGTTCAAATTATATTCAATTAACAGTTATTAACTTAGATGTTAATCATTTTTAATAGTTGATTTACGGGTTTAGTCGCTGTTACCCGACTTTCAAGGTTAGATTTAGATTAGGTTTCCCATCTCTCGAATCACATATTTTACCAATTCTTCTTTTTACGCTGTGACCATTTCAGATGCAGCAGTCGAATAACTCCTCCGTCATTACGAACTGCGTCAACGAGAGGAGTCACGCCGTCTTCACCTCCTGGCTCGTCGTCTACCTGCTCATCTTCCCCGTTTTCATTTCCGTCATTTACTTCAGCTACAGAAAATGGCAGACGCATCGCCAAAACGTCAGTCACTCGGACGTCTTCACCTTCCACATGGTGGCGATGGAGCTCCTGAACCTCGCGGGGTCGTGCATGTACTTCGGCGGCTTCATGTTGCAGTTCATGAACGTTTTGAACTTCGGACTTAGCCTCAAACACTTCTCGTCCGTCGGCGAGATGTGTTTCCACTGCCTCACCTGCGTGGAGCGCTACCTGGCCGTGGTTCAGCCAATGACGTACCTGCGTTTGAAGAAAAGGGGTGGGGTCGTGATCAGGAACGTTGGCATCGGCTGCGCTTGGCTGTTAAGCGTCATAAGTCTGGTCCTGGCGTCGACGGCGAACCACAACATAACGGACCCCCTTATTTTTGGTTTTGCCGTAGCGGTTTTGTCCATCGTCTTGGTTTTGTTCTGTAGCGTCTCGGTTCTCTGTGTTCTGATTCGTCCAGGGCCGGGAGAAGGGGGCGGGGACAGGAAGAGGATCAACCAAACGAAGCGAGCAGCGGTTAATACAATTATGGCCATCCTGGGGGCGCTGTTACTGAGGATGGTGGCTGTCGGGTTTTACTACGTCGCATCGTCGCAGTCTGATATTGAAGTTTGCACCGTGGTGTTGTGTACGTTTTGGTTTGCGATGCCCAGCAGCCTTGTTTTACCTCTGCTGTTTCTGCACAGAGAAAGAATAATACCAGGCCACAGAAACTCCCTCAAATCAAAACATTAATTAAACAAAATTAAGTAGCTTTAGCTATAGAGCTCCCCCTACAGCGCCCTTGTGAAAATACACTGTGAGGGAAGCATTTTTCTCCCCTTCTTCTTTCTTTTTTATTGAAAAAAGGGAGTATAAACACATACAAAACCATTTAACACTGCCAATTATAACAACAACAAAGCAGGGGAAAAAACACAAAGACGCTTCAAAGACTGCAAAAATACATATTTAAAATGCTTATACCTCATTTAAATTTGGAAAATGTTGTGTTATTTGGTAAAAACTGCAAAATAATCCAGCCAGCAACCACTGGGCCAACATGCAGTTCTCTGACCCAACAGCAGGGACTGCTACAGGCCCCTCAGCACCCCTAGTTCTAATGGTTATGGAAAGAATCTTTTATTTTTATATTTTAAGCTATGTTGTATTGTTTCTTTTTCAAGAACAGGCACGTTTCATTCACACATATGTGATTAGGCTTCGGCTCACTCTGCTTTGCGCTGCTCCGCTCAAGCAGCTCTTGCTCTGATTGGTCCATGCGGTCACATGTCATGCAACGCTACTCCCAGGCCACACAGCTACCAGGTGTAGCTAACCGCTAAAGGCTAAGTTGGCGACATACGCTCGCAAGCACGGCCAATTGACTTGAAAGGACTGCCATCTTGTCCCTGGGGGCTTGGTTCTAAAACAGAATCCCCCTGTGATGTCATCAATGTGCCACGTGTCATTGAAAACACAGGCAATTTACACTTTTCTAACAGTTTAAACCATCGTTCGACAAAATAAAGGTGTTATATAGTATTATTGTTTGTCAAATCATAACTGTTGTGTAATTTGTGGAATTACCTCTACCTATGTCATGTTTATGCTCATGTCAGGAAGTACAGTTATACACTTTACAAAAATGGTGAAACTGGGGGGAAAAGGCATAAATGCTTAGTCAAATCTGAAATATAACTGTTTTAGAGAAACAGTGGCAGCACCAAAGTGTCGTCTAACATGTTACATGGACTTTAAATATAAATAGAATGCTGTTAGTTGACATACAATGACACATCCCCCCCCCAATATATATATATATATATATATATATATATATATATATATATATATATATATATATATATATATATATATATATATATATATATATATATATATGTATGTATATATATTACAGATTATTAGTTTGAATGGTGAAATACCAAAATGTGTTGTTTGTACAAATCAAATAAGCTAAATAAACTGAATTGACTCTGCCTTGTTCTTTGTTGTGTCGTTTGTTTTTTCCACTGGCGGAACATGTACGGGAACAGAACTGTTTTGAATGTGAGGCGGTTTCAGTTCACGCACAATTTGAATCAAAGTAAACAAACACAAAGGAGTCAGTGCAAAACAAGAACATCATGCACCAGTTTGCTTATAGCGACATAAATTATAATATTAATTTTGGCTTGAACATATATATAGCATGTTGGTGTAATCCCTCATTGGTCCAGGAGTGTTCCATTGTAGAAAAAGATTCAGTTGTAGTCATCTCTGTTTTAGAAAAACAAAAAGTCAAATGGATGAGTGTTTTCTAAAACAGAGTCCAGATTTACACAACAAGAGTCCTGACCGAAAGCATTTAGCCTGAAATAATTAACCCCATTAAACAAAAAAAAAGCAAGAATTCCAAGAAAAGCAGCATATCGGCAGAAAACGTCTGCAGTTCCACGACATAGGACTCCATACAATTTGCAGAAAAAGCAGCAGAATCAAAACAACATCAGCTCTGGAGCGTTCGAAAAGTTATGTTTTATACCTCGTTTCAAAGGTTTGTAGAGGACGTTTTGAAAAAAAAAAAAAGGTGCGAAAAAAGAAAAAAATACTTGCAAGGGCGGGGCCAGAGAAAAAGATTAGTTCTTCTTCTATTTTAAATATATAAGAAAAAGGGCATCCCATGAAAAGAAAGGTTCAGACACATACGTTTCAAATTATCGTCCCATTTAGTCCAGATTCTTTTAAATTTACCCGTTTCCAGCAAGTCTCTGGAAAAAACAAAATGGCGCCCAATTCAGGTCAATGGCGTGTGCCCTTTGGCGCATGTCTCCAAAAAAGTTTCCTACTTCCGCATTACTTCCTGAATGCGGGCTAGCGCCTTTGTGACCAGTGCGCGTACACCGTTCACCGTGAAGTCAAAACAGTGATTTTTATGGATGTTAGAAATGGTAAAAGAGTGAAATTCCTTCTATTTCATTTTTAGACTTGAAAGAATTAAGCACTTTTGGTAATTTTAGCTGAGCTGAGCTCTTGAAATGGTCGGGGGGCCTGGGGGCTGCAGTCCCGCAGAGCGGCAACTTCTCAATTTGGATCGCGGGCAGAGGGGGCGTGCCTTATCCAGTTATTATGATAGATCCATGGTTTCCAGGTTGAGTCCGTGTGTGATATATGGTGGTTGGTGTTCGTCACCTCCAAGTTCAGTTGCATAAATAGGTTTCTGTGGTCTTGTCCATCAAAAGCAGCTGCCCAGGGGCGGACTGATGGAAACATGGCCGTCAATCTTCACCTACTACCATCAATCATTCAAACACCATATTTACACAGGGAATGTGGGTGAAGTGGTTTTTCCCATTCTTGTAACCAACTCATTCATCACATAACTTCATCATTTTCATGGGCAAAAATGGTGTGGGGGTATGCAAAGCCCTCTCGCCTTTGCAATGACTGTTTTCCACTGATGCCACAAAGAGCAGCAGCAGACTCACAGGTACGACAAACCTTTACATTTTTGTGTTTCAGTGCTTTTAATGTTGTCAGAAATGTCTTCAATGTTCTTTCATTTCCATGAAAGAACATTGTCTAACATGTTACTGTTCTTCAAGTTTGTGACCGGCTTTACGAAATTAAACCCTCTGAAAGACAAAATAAAGTTAGATGTGACAAAAACTGCCAGATTAAAAAAAGTGATTTACATTTAAGTCTATTTTTTGGTAGATTGAACCAAAAAGATTTCATTTTGCTTCTAAAATTGTCCCGATTATTATTTTTTTGGTTCTTACGATTATATTGTGACCTGAATAGTCACGATTGTAGATTAACCAAATAATCGTGACATCCCTTGTCATGAGCAAATTTGCGCACAGACATTGCGGTTAGAAAAACAGATAAACTACTCAAGATTAAGAGTCTGCACAGGTAAGTTTTATCGGGACATTTAAACTATACTTCACGTCCTTCGAGGAGATGGGAAACATCAGGCCTTGCATGTGAAGCTGTCCCCCGAGTACACACCCTACCAGGAGTTACCCAGCAGTCTTTTCTTCACGTTTGTACATATACCTTTTGGCTGAGGCATCTTTTTCACGCTTCCAAATACAATGGCAAAAGCACATCTGTTTAATAATGTTGGTGTTTTGTTTCCTCTAGGCCCAGTTGCTCTCAAACCTCTCACACAAGTACCACCAGATACAAACCAGATCTTTTATACATACAACAGGACTTCACAAGTGCTAAAGTAGTTCTAACTCAGTTCTAACCAAGGAACCCAAAGAAGGGGAAAAGGACACCGAAACGGCCTCATCACACGTGAATATGCCCTCAAACTACTCACAACATTGTTATTATTCAACCGACACTAAATACATGTACACTTCCTGGCTTGGGGTCTACCTGATCCTCCTGCCCCTGTTTCTCTACGTTCTTTATGTCGGCTTCAAGCGTCGCAGAAATCAGCACTCTGCTTTTGTCAGCAGCCACTCGGATGTCATCACTTTCCACATGGTGGCGCTAGAGCTGTGCAGTATGGCGTTCTCCTCTCTGTATTGCAGTGGCTTCTACAGCGGCCCCTCCTCTTGGGCCCAAGTCGGAGGAAACGCAGTGTCCTTGTGTATGGTGGGACAGACCCTGTTCCACTGTCTCACCTGTGTGGAGCACTACCTGGCCGTGGTTCAGCCAATCACGTACCTCCGTTTGAAGAAAAAGGGCGGTGTCACCATCAGGAACATTAGCATTGGCTGTGTTTGGTTGCTCAGTTCGGGATATTCTGCTTTGACTAATATTAACGTCATTCAGCCATTTTATAATGCCACTTCTGCATTCATGCTTGCAGGTTTCGCTTTAACTGTGACCGGCTTTTGCAGTGTCTCCATCATCTGTGTTCTGATTCGTCCAGGGCCAGGGGAAAGGGGCCGGGACAGGAGGATCCTCGACCAATCGAAACGCTCAGCTTTAGAAATCGTAGTGTCAATACTGGCAGTGCTCCTGCTGAGGTTTGTTGCTTATTTAACGGCAAACTCCTTCTTGGCCTTCTTGCCGCATTTGGCCGCACACTTTTGCAGCATCGCCTTGGGCTGGCTGTGGTTCAGTCTGCCCAGCACTCTGGTGCTGCCGCTGCTCTTTCTGCGCCAAGCAGGGAAACTCACATGGTCAAGACCAGAAAGGCCATGACCCATTTGCCCTCTAAGGTTCAAGGTTCCAACACGACCAGTGGCATTGCAAAATGTTGTGCTGTTCCTTTTTAATTCACTTTGAGTGTTTTGTTGGTCATGTCTCTGCGATATGGAAGGGCATCAGTATCATAGCCTTGAGTTTGGTTGCTAGGTAACAGTTGTGAAATTACCTCTACCCATGTCATATTTGTGGTCATGTCCAACCAGGAAGTATAATAAACTTTACAAGAACTGTGGACAAACAGGCAGAATGTTTAGTCAAATCTGAAATATAATTGTGTTCGCTACGTTTTAGTGAAATGTGTAGTCTAACCTATCATATAGACTTTAAGTATGAATAGAATGCTGTTAGTTGAGATACAATGACACACTTTAAATGTTTTCCCCCAATATATATTACAGATTATTAGTTTGAATGGTGAAATACCAAAATGTGTTGTTTGTACAAATCATCAGCTGAATAAACTGAATTGACTCTGCCTTGTTCTTTGTCGTGTCGTTTGTTTTTTCCACTGGCGGAACATGTACGGGAACAGAACTTTTTTGAATGTGAGGCGGTTTCAGTTCACACACAATTTGAATCAAAGTAAACAAACACAAAGGAGTCAGTGCAAAACAAGAACATCATGTACCAGTTTGCTCTTATAATATTCATTCTGGCTTGAACATATATATAGCAGTGTACAAGTCTCTTAAGGGCTCTTTAAGACTAGCCGTAGACGTAGTAGTTTATTTGGTAATTTAAAGCTTGACAAGAATCAGAATCAGAATCAGAAAGGGTTTATTGCAATTGTCAATGAACAAAATTCACAAACATAGGAACTTGTCTCGGCCTTAAGGTGCAACACAAAACACTGAGCAATAATAAAACAGCATATATTCAATCAAAAGGGCATGCATTAAGAGACTATAAAAATGAAAATAGGCATTACTATGTACACAAGAATTACAGTTGTAGTGCAGAAAGTGACAGTGAGTGATGAATAGTTGCAGTTAAAGTGGCAGGTGTTTAAGAAGTGTTCATGAGTCCAACGGCAGAGGGAAAGAAACTATTCTTGTGGCGGGAGGTTTCTGGTCCGGATGGACCTAGCTTCCTGCCTGAGGGAAGTAGTTCAAATAGACCATGTCCAGGGTGAGAAGGGTCAGCTGTGATCCGACGCTGCGTCCCAGAGCCCTGGAGACGTACAGGTCCTGCAGAGATGGAAGTCTGCAGCCGATCACCTTCCAGCAGAGGGCGCTGTAGTCTCTGTTTGTCCCTGGCTGTGGCTCCAGCGTACCACACGGTGATGGAGGAGGTGAGTGATGAGACTCAATGATGGCCGTGTAAACACTGCACCATCATCTGCACTGGCAGCTTGGTCTTCCTCAGCTGCCGCAGAAGCATGTACATTCGTCTGCTGGGCCTTCTTGAATGAGGGAGCTGAGTGTGGGCTCTCTGGGCTCCCTTGATGGTGATGGTGGTGCCAAGGAACCGGAAGGAGAGTCCACGGTGGTGATGAGTCTGTCATGGTGAGGGGGGGCTGGGGGGCTGTGACTTTCCTGAAGTCTACGATCATCTCCACTGTCTTCTGGGCGTTGAACTCCAGGTTGCACTCTTCTCTTTTAATGTCCTTGAACTATTATTTTGTGCTTTCTTTGTGATTTTAATGCATTTTTTCCTGTTGTGTGAAGCACTTTGAATTGCCTTGTGTATGAATTGTGCTCTACAAATAAACTTGCCTTGCCTTGTTACCGCTGCACCAGGACACCAGCCGGTCCACCTCCCTCCTGTAGACAGACTCATCCCCGTCCGAGATGAACCTGATGAGGGTGGTGTCGTCCACAAACTTGATAAATTTCACGGAGTCCTGGTTGGAGGTGCAGCAGTTTGTGTACAGGGAGAAGAGCAGAGGAGAAAGTGCACAGCCCTGTGGAGCTCCTGTGCTGATAGTCCGAGTGTCTGAGACATTCTTCCCCAGCCGCACGCATTGCCTCCGATCCGTCAGGAAGTCAGTGCTCCCCCTGCAGGTGGAGTCGGGCACGTTGAGCTGGTAGAGCTTGTCCTGGAGCAAAGCAGGGAGGATGGTATTGAAAGCAGAGCTGAAGTCCACAAACAGGATCCTGGCGTAGGTTCCCGGGGAGTCCAAATGCTGCAGGATGAAGTGGAGTGCCAGGTTGATGGCGTCGTCTACAGACCTGTTGGCTCTGTAGGCAAACTGCAGGGGTCCAGCAGGGAGGAGGTGAAGGACTTGAGGTGGGGCAGGACCAGGGGCTCCAATGACTACAGACGTTAGCGCCACAGGCCTGTAGTCATTAAGTCCAGTGATCCGGGGCTTCTTGGGGACAGGGACAATGATGGACAAACTGAAGCAGGCTGGGACGTGGCATGACACCAAGGAGGTGTTAAAAATCTCTGTGAAGTTAGGGGTCGGCTCTCCTGCACAGTGTCTTAAGGTTGTGGGAGAAACACTGGCTGGTCCAGCAGCTTTTCGGGGGTTGGATTTCCGAAATACCTGTTTACATCCTGTTCCTGAATTGAGAGAGTGGTGGGGGAGGTGCGGGGAGGTGCGGGGAGATGCACACAACAAGCCTACCAGAGTCCTGACAGAAAGCATTTAGCCTGAAATAATTAACCCTATTAAACAATAAACAGCAAGAATTCCAAGAAAAGCAGCATATCGGCAGAAAACGTCTGCAGTTCCACAACATAGGACTCCATACAATTTGCAGAGAAAGCAGCAAAAACAAAACAACATCAGCTCTGGAGTGTTCGAAAAGTTATGTTTTATACCTCGTTTCAAAGGTTTGTAGAGGAAGTTTTGAGTTCATCACACGGGTTGAACTACGAGAATGTGCCTGTTCTGCTTCTTCTTTCAAATAACTTCTGTTCGGCTTTCTAATTGTATTCACTCCACACAGAGAACTTCAGCCACGTCCTGAACCATTTGAATGTAATTTCAAGGGTTAGGATTAAGAGCAGAGTGAAGACAATTAGAGCCATGTGCGGTGTTGTCTTTATTTTTATCTTTTTTACTATTCATTTATTTTAAAACAGAAAGAAAAGAAAGGGGATGAAAAATTAAATTACATTAAAAAGGAGAGAAAAAAAAGACTTACAAGCGCGGGGCCAAAGAAAACAGATTGGGTCATTTAAAAGAAGAAGAAAAAAAGGAAAGAATAAAGAAACAACAGTGGTCATTACTCCCTAGTTCAGTTGCATAAATAGGCTTCTGTGGTCTTTCTGATGGAAACACGGCTGTCACTCTACGCCAACGACTCTAACCACCAATCATTCAAACACCATATTTACACAGGAAACGTGGATGAAGTGGTTTTTCCCCATTCTTGTTCCCGACCCATTGTGATTGGTTGGATTCATCCATCACTTAACTTATCGTTTTCATGGGCAAAAATGGTGTGGGGGGTATGCAAAGCCCTCTCGCCTTTGCAATGACTGTTTTCCACTGATGCCACAAACAGCAGCAGCAGCAGACTCACAGGTACGACCAACCTCTTTTTACCTTACATTTTTGTGTTTCAGTGCTTTTCATCCTGAAATGTCAGAAGTCCTTTGTCAGGCAGCGTCACGTTCTGTTCACTTCTTATTGAATGTAGAAAAATAGTTATGTGGAGAAGTTAGAGATTTCTAAATCCTTTAAAAATACAAATGTTGCGATTTCTTTGCAAAAATATGCACTCTGCTTGATTAGGTTTTTTTTTTTTAAATCGTGAAATCTTTAATGTTCTTTCATTTCCATTGTCTAACATGTTACTGTTCTTCAAGTTTGTGACCGACTTTATGAAATTAAACTTTCTGAAAGACAAAATAAAGTTAAATGCGACAAAAACAGCCAGATAAAAAAAAAAAAACACGCCAGATAAAAAAAAAAAAAAAGCTTTTGGACGATAGATTGAACCAAAAAGATGTAATTTTCCTTTAAAAATGTTCACGATTAATATTTTATGGTTCTTACGATTATATTGTGACCGGAATAGTCACGATTGTTGATTAACCTAATAATCGTGACATCCCCCAGTACACATTCTAACCAGGAGTTACCCAGCAGTCTTTTCTTCACTTTTGTACATATATCTTTTGGCTGAGGCATCTTTTTTATGCTTTCAAATACAATTGCAAAGGCACATCTGTTTAATAATGTGCGTTTTGTTTCCTCTAGGCGCAGTTGCTCGCAAACCTCACACACAAGTACCCTCAGATCCAAACCAGGTCCGTTATATATACACAACACAACTACGCAAGTGCTAAAGTAGTTCTAACTCAATTCTAACCAAGGAACACAAAGAACTGCAGAGTTGAGCTGAGTGAAGGAGCTTGCGTAACAGTTTAGAACGACTACCCTCGGCCTCATCACTCGTGAATATGCCCTCAAACCACTCAGGAGACTGTTTTGATTCAACCGACACTAAATACATTTTCACTTCCTGGCTTGGGGTCTACCTGCTCCTCCTGCCCCTGTTTCTCTACGTTCTTTATGTCGGCTTCAAGCGTCGCAGAAATCAGCACTCTGCTTCTGTCAGTAGCCACTTGGATGCCATCACTTTCCACATGGTGGCGCTAGAGCTGTGCAGTATGGTGTTCTCTTCTCTGTATTGCAGTGGCTTCTACAGCGGCCCCTCCTCTTGGGCCCAAGTCGGAGGAAACGCAGTGTCCTTGTGTGTGGTGGGACAGACCCTGTTCCACTGTCTCACCTGTGTGGAGTGCTACCTGGCCGTGGTTCAACCAATCACGTACCTCCGTTTGAAGAAAAAGGGCGGTGTCACCATCAGGAACATTTGCATTGGCTGTGTTTGGTTGCTCAGTTCGGGATATTCTGCTTTGACTAATATTGACGCCATTCAGCCATTTTATAATGCCACTTCTGCATTCATGCTTGCAGGTTTCGCTTTAACTGTGACCGGGTTTTGCAGCGTCTCCATCATCTGTGTTCTGATTCGTCCAGGGCCAGGGGAAAGGGGCCGGGACAGGAGGATCCTCGACCAATCGAAACGCTCAGCTTTAGAAATCGTAGTATCAATACTGGCAGTGCTCCTGCTGAGGTTTGTTGCCTATTTAACTGCAAACTACTTGGCCTACTCGGGGAATTTGGACGCACACTTTTGCAGCATCGCCTTGGGCTGGCTGTGGTTCAGTCTGCCCAGCACTCTGGTGCTGCCGCTGCTCTTTCTGCGCCGAGCTGGGAAACTCACATGGTCAAGACCAGAAAGGCCATGACCCATTTGCCCTCTAAGGTTCAAACACGACCAGCGGCATTGCAAAATGTTGTGCTGTTCCTTTTTAATTCATTTTGAGTGTTTTGTTGGTCATGTCTCAGTCGCTGAGATATGGAAGGGCATCAGTATCACAGCCTTGAGAAAGTAATGAACAATGGACACTTGTACAGTATTTGAGGAGAAGCATGTAAAACGTATTTTAGTTTATTGTATGAATAATGCATTTATGTGTTGGATTTGTTTATATGGAAATTATTAACCCATCCTCATGAAATAAATAGGGAAGAATGAATTCTTCAAATACTTTTGGATCCTTGTTTGTGTCTGTGCATTTTCATGAAATGTGTTTATTTAAAGTCACTTCCGCTGTGTTGTTACTACTGGAATTTTTTATTTTTTCTGATGCAAAGTTCCCAGATAAATCTGAAAACTTGTATTTAACTGATCATCCAGAGAAGTACTTTTGACCAAAACCCTCTACATCTGAAGATCTGTGTTAATCAGGGACAAACTAAGCAAATCTGGTTTTGGTGCTAATGGCTGCCCAAACCATCACAAAAGGACTGATTTTTAGTTCGTCTTGACCATCATCTTGGTCCGCAGAAAGGGACAGGAACAATCATATCGCCAGCAAATACTTCAGTAATTTAGCTTAAGAAATGTATTTGACTTGACCTACATTTACTTGTGGGAGTAATATTTGACCAGGTGTGAAGACTTTTAACCCTTTTTGAATTAACCATAACCATGAATTCCACTGGTCCATGTCCACTGAGGCCAAGTGGAAAAACTGTGCGGTGACTTTTTGGAATCAGAAGTGGTTCAGGCTGAATTTGACTCTAAACAAACTCATAAGCAGTGACGTGCATTCAGGAGAGGCCTGTCAATCTTGGGAGAAAAAAAAAAATTGAATTATATGAATTATCAAAATGTAATAAATGTTAATATTTGTCACTGGTATGTATTAGAAACCGCCTTTCCCTTTGAATCCAATATGGAAACATATGGCACTAACATGTCCGAGATGTACTTTGGTGCTAGGCCATGGAGAGACTTGTATACAAGCAGAGCTGCTTTGAAGTCTATTCTCTGAGCCACAGGGAGCCAGTGTAGAGACCTGAGCACAGGACTAATGGATCGTACTTCCTGGTGTTCTAGTCAGTACTTTTGATTTTGGCAATGTTTTTTAGATGGTAAAAAGCTGCTGATGTGATTGATCTGACGTGGCTGTTAAAATTCAAATCTGAGTCCATTATTACCCCCAGATTTCTAACTTGTGTGTAGGTTTTAGAGCGAGACTCTGCATCCACACACGTGATCTGTTGGATGCAGTTATTCACCTGCCGTCAGTGAAACATAGATCTGAGTGTCGTCTGCGTAATTGTGATAGGACACATTCTCGCTGCGTATCAACTGACCTAACGGCAGAATGTAGAGGTTGAACAAAAGGGGTCCCAGGATTGACCCTTGGGGCACCCCACAGGTCAGGGGCATCTGGTCTGAGACACAGTTACCAATATCAACAAAGTACTTCCTGTCTTCCAGATAGGACTAACCAGTTTAGCGTAGTGCCTGTGATGCCCACCCAGTCCTATAGTCTCTGTAATAGGATCCCATGATCGACATGCAATTAAACAAATCTAGAAACATTTAAATACTAGCAAAGTATCTGCATTGGTTTTTAAATAAATTAAGAATCTAAATGAAGGAATATTCAACATCAGGGGTGCCCATTACGTCGATCGCGATCTACCAGTCGATCTCGGACGCAGTTGCAGTCGATCTCAAAGGCAGTCAATACCAAAGCAAAGTTTTTTGGCTGGTGCTAAGTGACAGTATATACATAGAGTGTATCACACAGTGCGCACATGAAGGTCCCCAAAAGCGCGAGTTACAATCAGCGCGAGGAGGCTACAGTTGTGATTTTGTCCGCTTTCTCAGTGAGTTTTGGAAGGAGCACACCGCGGCCGCTCAGCGCGAGCAGACAATACCAGACACATGAG
This sequence comes from Chaenogobius annularis, assembly GCA_015082035.1. Classification (NCBI taxonomy): domain Eukaryota; kingdom Metazoa; phylum Chordata; class Actinopteri; order Gobiiformes; family Gobiidae; genus Chaenogobius; species Chaenogobius annularis. The sequence continues at coordinate 86,389 of BJKM01000324.1, forward strand.
GGAGGCGGGAGAGGGAGTCAGGCCGAGGAGCAGGAGGAGGAGTCAGGCCGAGGAGCAGGAGGAAGAGTCAGGCAGAGGAGCAGGAGGAGGAGACGCTGTTTCTGTCCTTCACAGAGCAGTTTGTTACTTATGCAACCCAAAGGAAAGCTGACTTTCTCGACGTCTCAAGCCCCTCCTCCCAGCGTTACCATGGCTTGTCTTATTATAATAACTAATATAGTTAAAAAGAGCTTCAAGTGAGGTGATTATAAGCTCAACCTTCAAATATTTAGTCTAGTTATAATTTTATTTTCAAAATAGTCATCTGTATGAATGGGTCTAGTCAAGTTAATTCACAGATATTCTCTCCCCTGCTTTATGTTGCACGTCTATACATGTTTCTAGAGCTGTGTATATAAAAAAGTAATATAAATCTACAGGTAGATCTTCAGTCTTTGCAGAATCTAAAAGTAGCTCACACGCTGAAAAAGTGTGGGCACCCCTGTTCTAGATAGATTTTAGATTTCCTTGAGTTTAAAATCAAAAGCAGTTCAATCTGTTCGGTGATACGTGTATACAAAAAAAATCAAAATTACTCATTATAAGTAAGTTTTATTTTGTTTTGTCATCAACAGTGTTTGACAGTGAAGTCTACCTTTGAAAAAAAAAAAAAAATCTACCTTTTGAAACAGTGAAGTCTACCTTTGAAAAAAAAAAAAAAAGGCAAAAGTTCTATTTTTGTACGTGCAAATGGTCAGAGGGGGCGGGGTTTGGTCAGAAGGGGCGGGTCTTCAGATGACGGCGACACCCTTCAGCGAATCACCGACAGGAACCGGCTCGACATCAATAAACGCCACCTAAAAAACATACCGTCATTATAACTACACATACAGCAGTGACTCAAATGAAAAATACAATTGTATTTTCTGTTTGTACTTTTTTTTTAAGTACAAATCAAATAAAAATCCTGAAATCCTTTTTATCCAACAATTGTGCCATTTTATTTATCAATTTTCTGCTTTTCCGGTACATTGCACGTGTTAGGATCTGTGCAAAGTAACAAAAGATACAATTTTAAAAACTAACGGTGCACTACGGTATTTTTTGACAATTACCGTACTTTTCGGGCTCCTGCAATAAACCGCAGGTGCCAACGTAACATGAAATATTTAAACATAAATCACAGCTGTCCCTACTGTCCCCTCTGTCCTTGATTACTCTGTGTATTGTGAGTGTATTTACCTGTGTCTTCACACCTGGTTCAGCTGCTCCTGAGCTTGTACTTAGCGAGTGAGTGTTGCGTTGTCACATGGGATCTTTACACAGAAATATTCTTCCACGGTAATAATGCAGGGTTGTCTTTTGACCAGGTCGGGCCAAGAAAGTCTCTTTTCAATGCGGGTTCTAAACTGCTCATCGCCGTATATCGCAGGTCCGCGCTCCACGTGTGTCTGCGTTTCGCCCCGTCTAGATTTACTTCCTCATTAGGCTAATTTCTCCATGAATACAAGTTGGATTGTAATAAAACACAGCGTTTAAAAGCTTAAAATACAGAAAACACTATGTGTCCCCTGGAAGGTGCGTTCACTGTCCACTGACGTCTTCTTCTACAGTGTGTCAAACGCTTGCGCTTCTTGCTAGTGTGCCCCCGGTGGCCGTTAGCCAGTGAAAATCTATAATGTCACCGCACCGCTTGAATGATCGCAGGGTTCAAAGCGTGGGAAAAATGTAACGGCTTGTAGTCCGAAAAGTACGTTCCTACTACAAATTATTGCTTTGCCTGCAATGTTCCACAGTACATCATTAAACTTGACTGGCTGGACTACAAATTTGATAAAAACACAGTTCAGATCATTGTATTTGAAATGTTGCTAAAATGTTATGAAAAAATAAAAAAATAAATGTTTAGGTTTATAATTTAACATCCTGGTTGTAAATCATGTGATTCCATAACCGTTTCCTAGAAATCGTGGGCCAAAACTCCTCTAACAGAAATTATAATCCGACACACAAAAACAAAACACACAAAAAAAACTTTGTTGAATTAACATTAAAAAAAGGGTCAGAAAATGTTTGAACTTTTGTGTGGACTTCTGAGTCTCCTTGTGATGTCGTCAGTGTCTTAAAACCCATTATTTTCAACACATTTTTCAAACTTTTCTTCGCACACTGGCACATGATTGGTGAAAAACTATCTTCTACATTAACAACAGGAACTATCCCTCCAAATAAAGTCACTAAAACAAGATCACACGCATCTCTCACCGGAGCGAAGGCCTGGTTGTGGCGGAGGCAAGCGTCCTGTAGCTCGCTGCGCAGGGCGATCACGTGACCCTGGTGGGCGGAGACTTCCTGCTCCAGCCAATCAGCTCTGGAGGACAAGGTCTGCGACAGGAACGCCACGCTGGACAGGAGACTCTGGAAATGGGAACAGGCCACTCCAGAAATGTATATTTTAATTCCTCCTTTACTTTGTCGTTTACTCTTAAAATGTTTTCAATTTTCCTCTTCTTTTTTATAAATATATTTAAAAAAATAACAGAACAACAGAACAAGAGATAGAGTGAAAAGACAAAAACAATAGTGCAAGAGAAGTCAAGAGTAAGTCCCCTTAAATCCCATTATCCCATTTGTCCCAATGTCTAATAATGTATCAAGTACATTCCACGGGTATCCATCTGTCGCGTCCATTGTTGGCGTCTTATGTCCTGGATAAATAGTTTTGAAATCAAATAAACTGTCGATGTTGAAGAATGTCTGCAGTGCCTCATTCATCTCAGTCCAGTATTTGAGAACATTATGACCCAAAAACAAGATTGTGATGTGATATTATTTGGCAGCCAGTTTCTCCAACAAGTATTTCCCTGTGACTTGTGAGCGCTGTTTTTACTCCTTTTGTCTGTAAATATGTTTAACTGTTAATCCTGATTCAGACCAATCCAGCCCTGTTTCAATGTTGTTATCCCCCATATATTACTGCTTATTTAAACATTACATCCGACATGGTTATCAGATATTTCAGCAGCTCTGAGCTCACATTTCTTCTTCCTTTCTTTTTACCTGACAGGCGACCACACCTGGATCTCCCACGGTGCCCTCTGCTGCCGCTCGGCGACTCGGGAATGTCAGGGGCGGGGCTTGGAGCACAGACGGCGATGGGATTGGACGAGACTTTCCCCGAACTGCGGAAAACAAAAGACGCCGATGTTTCCTTACTTTGAATTTTAAACGTGTTCAGTGCTAAAGCCGTTTTTTTTTACCTGTGTGCAGCCTTCTCTCCGCTTTCCTCATCATCTCCATCAACTGCTCTTTACGTCTGAAAAAGAAACACAAAAAGGTTAAACTGATGCTCTCATGACTGGATTTTGGGCTGTGATTTGTTCCTGATATGAACTCGTACTTTGTGGCGTTTGCATTTCGTCCTGCGCCTCACGAAGCCGCGCCTCCAGCTGCCGTTTCTCCTTTTGGACCGCGGACAAGTGTTTACCCAGAATCCTCAGCGAGCGCTCTTTACGGCAAACCTCTTGGCGGGCGTCCGAGAGGAGCTGAGAGAAGAGGAGGAGCAGCAAGATTTAAAAAAAAAAAAAGCAAAATCAACTTTAATGTGCTTTTTAAAATAACCCAGTTTTCACCTTCCCCCTATCCCCGCCCACATCCTTCTACTTAGTTGTGATTAGTTGAAAAATTAAAGATTCCGAGCGACAGTTGTAGCGTTCTAAAATCACTTATAAATACATATACAAATACAAATAAATACATGCAAATGAGAATCTTCTGCTTGTTATGGTGAAATCTGTCACTATGAAGAGGCGGGGCTTATCAGTTCTGCAGTTTTAAACAGGAAGTCAGTTGATCTGTTTCTATTATTAAGCCGTTTTTCATCAATCGTGTGGTTTACAAAGAACAAAATGTAGAATAAATATCTACTTATGTTGCATTTTGATACTAAGAACCTGAAAAAAGACATAATATATCTCCTTTAAAAATTGTTTTGGCACAGAAAGAAATGCTTAAACTTGATGTCTTTGCTCTAACACAGAAGAAGAGAAGAAAACCACGTCCAAGCCCAAAAACAACCACTCAAAACCTGCTTCAAACCGCCTTTGGCCACGTCACATTTGCCTCGATCACAAAAGCCGCTTCCCCGTGACCTCTGACCTGCGTCGTCTGGTCGCGCGCCGCCTGTGCTTCGGTCGCCCGAGCGTTGAGCGACTCCGTGTTGTCTCGCAGTTGGTTCAGCTGCGAGTTCAGCTCGTGCACCAGACTCTGAGCCTCCTGCTCGCGACACAGCGCCTCCCGGAGCTCGGAGCAAACCGCGTCGAACTGCTCCGACGGGACCTGGGCAAAAGGTGACAATAAGACACGCTTAAAGGGTTTTTCTGGACCAGGCTTCACCCTCGAGAACAGAACTGCATATTTAACCACCTTAAAGAGGAGATATGATGCTTTATTTCTATTGTCATCAGCCTTTAAACATGCTCTTGAGTACCTTTTAGTTTGGCATCTCATGGTTTAGAACTGAAAAAGAAAATATTTATAAACGGACAAAATGACCCTGAGATCTTTGGCCGTTTCCAACGCTCCAAACGGTGTGATTTCCCCTTGCAGCCACGAGATGGCGCCACGACGACAGAAAAGCAAGGAGCGAGTCTGGAGATGATTTACGGACTTAAAAACAGCAGAGAAGATTCTCAGAGCCACGTCAGGGCCACGTCAGAGCTACGTCAGTTATCAGAGAAAACGTCATTAATCGCAGGGACTATGAATGGTTTTTGACGGTCGGAGGGGAGAGGATTTTCTAACCAGGATTTCTCAAACTAGCGCAAATGAAGCTAAATGCTATTCCAGGTATGTTTTTGATGAGGGAAACACTGTTAGAACAGGATTAAAAGATCAAAAAAGTAAATTTTGCATAATATGTGTCCTTTAATATAGCAGTTTACCTTCATTTAAAGGACACATATTATAAAAATTACTCTTTAATGAGCTTTTAACCCCGTTTTTTCATCATAAGTTTAGTCAAAGTTGTATTTTGATAGATTCATACATGTTTGAGTTAATCCAGTAATGTCCTGCAACTAAGGCTCGAAGCTGTGAAAATCCCTGCTCTAACCTACCACCTATCCCCGCCCACATCTTTGAACTTTAGCGTGATTATTTGAAAAATCTGGGTGAAACATGTAGTGTTTTAAGACTTTTGAAAAATAAAAAAAACATGTCCTTGTTAGGGGTGAAATGTCTCTACAAAAAGGCCGAGTTCATCAGTTCTACAGTTTTGAACAGGAAGTTAATTAACCTTTTTCTATTACCAAACCGTAACTTTACGATTAACCAAATGTATAACGATGATCTATGTCTCTACGCCGTTAGGAAGCTAATTCAGGTAAACTAAGCACCATTTTGTCGGCCTCCTGCTCCCTCTTCTTCGCCGCTCGCCTCGCGTTGTTCAGCTCCAGTCGCAAGCTCCGCCTTTCCACTTCGGTCGCGTGCAGTCGTTGGCTGAAATCCAGGAAGTGCTGCTGCAGCCTGGATACGAGCTCCTGATCAGACCAAACCACAAATTAAGAGCGTTATGAAGTTCGCGGTAAAGACAATCATCAGGTTGTTGTTTTTTTTTAAGTCTGTAATTGCCTTTAGTCCTCTAAGTACAACATTATAATACTTTATGTGTCTTTTTCTTTATTTTTACCAGTATTGACCTGTTTGTTTCTGATAAAATTGCAGCGTTTACAATAAGCTAACGTTGATATTTACCGTGTTATGATTTTTTTATTTCATTGCAATTCATCATGGAGCTTTAGCAGCCATTGAAAGCAGTATCTTATGTGTATTTTCTAATAATTAACATGATTCTTGAATAAATTAATAATAGAAACTACGTCTTTTAACGTAGTCCTGATTTCTAACTCGATTTATGCGATGTTTGGTTGTTGAATGAGTGAAAAAAGTTAAGAAAAATGAACATACCGAAGCTCCTCCTCTTACCTTCATGTGAGGTTGCATTGCCGGCCGCCTGATTGGTCGGGTTTGCTCACTTGTGACGGTAGTCGCGGCGTCCGACCGGTCGAGGAGGTGACTCAAGAGGGACGACAAACCGGACTGAACCGCGGCGAGAACGGTGTGAGGGGAGGAGCCTACGGAGGAGAGCGAACCAATCATGCGCCTACATACGCCTTTTTGTCCAGGTTTTTCAGACATTTTGATATGTCACAAAAAGAACGTACCGTGGGGGCGCTTGACTGCCAGATTTAAAAAGAGATGAAATTGAATAGTATTAGACAATAAATGTGTTTTTTAATCAGCTAAATCCCAAATAAAAAAAACATTATTTATTTTATTTATTTTATTTTATTTTATTTTATTTTATTTTATTTTTTTATTTTTTATTTATTTATTTTATTTATTTTATTTATTTTATTTATTTTATTTATTTTATTTATTTTATTTTTTTATTTATTTTATTTATTTTATTTATTTTATTCACTGTATTTATTTTATTTTTTTTATTTTTCAAAGTAAAAATAAGAACCAAAAAATAATAATAACCGGGACAGTTTTAGAAGCAAAATTAAGCATTTTTGTTCAATATACAGCCCACAAAATAGACATAAATGTAAAGTACTTTTTTGTCTGGCTGTTTTCGTCACATTTAACTTCCTTTTGTCTTTCAGAAAGTTTAATATTGTAAAGTCGGTCACAAACTTGAGAAACAGCCACATGAAAATGTAAGATTTCCCGTTTGGTCTCAATAATTGTGAATAATCGTAAAATCGTGATGTTTTGTCTCACAATAATCGTAACACAAACATTTTATATCGTGACATTTCCAGTGGCTACTCTACAGGATTACATAAAGTTGTGATTTTGTCTAAATTAAAGCCGTACGGTGCCTTTGTTCCCGAATGTTGTGCTTTGGTTGGATAAATACAGCAGGAGAATGGGCCGTGTCATCAGTGTGAATGCCTGAGCCTCAACATTTGTGTATTTTGGATGCAAATCAGCACAAAGAAACACATTTCTCAGTATTTGAACATTTTACCTGAGAGCGCCCCCTGAAGGTCAGACATGGAGGACAGCACCACGGTGGACAGACGTTTGGACCGGAGCCACTGAGCAAGACACGCCTCTCGACTTCCGGCTTCTTTGACAAAAAGAAATCAAAAGGCAAATAAATTTTAAATTGAACTATTATTATTATTATTATTATTATTATTATTATTATTATTATTATTTGTATTTATTATTTTTATCTTATACAGTCATTTTGCTAACATTGAGGAAATAAAAGTGAATGCACAATTTAATTTGAATATTTGAAAAATTATTAGAATTACAGGGAAATGTTCTTAAAAAAAACAAACTATCATGTGAATCTAGTAAAGGTGGAAGATAAACTGTATGTAAACAGGATAATCTCGCCTTGTTACTGTCATTTTGGAGATAAGAATCACAATTAAGTTATAATACTGAATATATTGACAGAAACCAGGATATAAAGTGCCGTTTCTGCTCTTTTATGATCCACTCACATGTGAAACTTGAACCATGTTTGTTCTTTTTCACGTTTTGAACACTGTTAAATTCATTGCCTTTAACACTCAGAACACTTTTATTTCCAGACGAATAGTTTGCCAGTGGAGTCAGAAATAACATACCGGTTTGTCCCTCCTTTCTTGCCGCGGCGTCTCCGCACAGCGACACGCCCACGGCACAAGCCCCGCCCAGCTGCAGTCTGACCAACACGCGGCTCAACTTTCCCAGCAGGCACCACTTCCTGAGCGCCGTCACCACGTGGAAGGCCCGCCTCCACGTCCTCCGCGCTGACTTCCTCCTCTGCAGCTGCTGGGCGTCGCCCTCGTCGGCCTCCAGAGCCTCCACCAGAGCCCTGACCTCCTGCTCCAGCGCGTCTCGTTCTGACAGAGCGCCGCCGAGAAACGCCTTCTGCTCCGACAGACGCTGGAGACGAGTCTGTGGCACGAGACACATCAGGAGTCAGATGGAAACAGGGTCACGTCATCAGGGACGTTTGAAAATACTACATTTGCCAAGACTCATTTTGATTCCTGGAAAGAAAGAAAAAAGAAAAACTGTCCGTGTTTTAATAGAGCTGAAACGTTGCAGAAAACGTTTCAAAGGTTATCATCAGGACAATGTTTTTAAATTCAAGACGTTTTGACTTCCATTTGAAAGTCATTTTCAATCTAAGAAGCTGGTGTGAGAAACTCGACTCCATACTGCTCTGAACTGACTAAGCCCCGCCCCCAGGGAGGAGTTTCACCTGAACCTTACCTTTATGAAGACCTGTTTGGGCCATGATATGATTGGGTCAAGCGTTAATCACAAACACTGGAACAGATTTGGCCCATAATGTCACATAAGTGTCAGACCTGTGCATGAGCGAGGGCCCCTCCCAGCAGAAGACACGCCCACTGGAACCTTCCGGATTCGTCACAGAGAGACGAGAGGTCGGAGGTCAGCGAGGTCACGTGATCCTGCAGCGAACGGCACTCGGAGCGGCTCGACTGAAAAACACCACGATAGTCTCGGGAGTTTTGGAGCAGAATTATGAATCAGGCTTTTTGAGACCGTTACCTGCAGGTGGCGCTGCAGCTCCGTCACCGCGTGCTGGTGTTTCCTGCTCAGCTCGGCCTCTCGTCGCCTCACTTTGTCCTCCAGGCGAGAGAGAACGCTCTGCAACGACGAAACCTGGACAAACAGATCGAGACGGGTCCATGTGAACACTTTCACATCCAAATGATAGATTTAGTTTGAAACTGTAACAGTAACAGTAACTGTAACTTCTCCTCATTCTGAAACCCATGGACAGATTCAGATAAGACAAGATTCTTAGAAGATTGACTTGACAACAGCACCATCCACTGGGCAGAGAAGGGATTGGTAGAACACAAGCTGCAGATCTGCCCCTATTCCGGCTCATTTATGCTCCACTTTGACATCTGAGCTTTATAAACATCGTTACGGTCGGGAAGAAGGCCCTCACAAAAACATTTAGGACTCAAACTGCTCCGACGATTAAGGACTGGACTAATATCATAACAGACATGCGCGCAATGGAAAAAATAAGCTCAGGACTCAACGTGAAAATAGACAAATTTGAAAAACACAATGGACAAAACGGGACAATTATTCTGAATTCAATCTGCTCTTCTTCAATAAGTCGTCTTCTACTCCCTTATTTTCTACTTTTATTCCTTTACTTCCCTTATCCTCTCACTGGTCCAGCTCGTTCTTTGTGTTTTTTGTGTATTTATTATTATTACTATTACTATTACTATTATTATTATTATTATTATTATTCATTCATTTTCTACCGCTTGTTCCCGTTAGGGGTCGCGGGTGACTGGAGCCTATCCCAGTGCCTTTGGGCCTTAGGCGGGGTACACCCTGGACAGTGGCCAACTCGTCGCAGGGTTATTATTATTATTATTATTATTATTATTATATATTTGGTTTTATAATTGTTTTATTGATGATTATTATTATTATACATTTTTATTCATTATTGTTACTAAATATTTTTGATTCATTTTTATGATATACATTTTCTATTAATTATTATTATTATTATTATTATTATTATTATTATTATTATTATTATTATGTTGTTACTTTTGTTGTTCTATGTTCTAATAACATGGTTACAGTCACTGCTTTTTTTCTTTAAACCGTCTCTAATGTCAAGGCTGTGTTCTGGTAAACAACCAGCAGAGGGCATTCAAAGTCAGTTACAGAATTGACCAAAACGGAAGGAAAAGTGCGCCAAGAACAACAAACCGAGGCAGTTTTTAAATCACTTCTGTTGGAAAGGAGCAGCGTGTCGTTTGGCAGCGTGTTCTAATCTGTTTTTAAAATGTTCACGTTGTGCCCTGCTCACTGCTGCCCCCTGTGGCCAGCTCATGTACAGCTCTGAGGAGACGGGACAAACCGACGGCTCTACGGTAACACGGGAGGGCATCCGAGGACATTTCTGACCTGGTGCTCGGCCTGGTGGAGGTCCGCGTTGGTCTGGTCGACTCGTTGGCAGACTCGTGTCCACAGCTCGTCCCAGCAGAGAGTTCCCACGATGCTCTGGGGCTGGAGACGCTGAAGGAGGTCGTGCAGGGAGGTCACGCGAGCCTGGCCCACGGAAAAAACAGAAGAAGTCACCAAAAACAACATCTGTAAACGTTGAACCGCTCCGCTGGAAACGAGGGAGTAACCAATTTAACGTGAGCCCCCCTGCGGCGCGATTAAAAGTGAAGTAATGTAATAAAAGGGGCTCGCACTGGGACTGAGTCGAGGCACAGCGGCAACGAGGACGGTGAAAAGGTCAGCACAACTCCGGGAATGTTTTTTAAGTCAAGCAGAATGACTAAATCATGTTTTATGAATAAAGAAAGTAAATGAGAAGGTGATTTTCTATTTTTTTTACTGTGAAATCCTTTTTTCAAAAATTGTGAAATATTTTTTTTATTATTGTGAAATCCTTTTAAACAATTTGAATTTAAAAAATAATAATAATTTATTGTTAAATCCTTTAAAAGAAAAAAAAAAAATCTTAATTCAGGCTCAAGTGTAGCAAAAAATAAAATAAAATGCGATTATTAAAAATGGCAACGCACAATACATTGATTTTCTTTTTCATCAGATCTTGTCGCAGCTGTTACAGTTTGGTTTTCTTTTTATGGATATTGTACTTGATATTTTAGTTTTTCTATTTTTTTTTAAACCCATTTTACGTTCGTTTATAAACCCAAGTACCACGTATAAAACATTTGGTTTCACGAGTACCAGCAGATCTAAACCAGGTCTTCAATCACAGCTACAATCATTCTAAAAAAGGGCAAAAATGTGGAAAATACTGACTGAAAATGATCACAAAACAAAAGAACTGCAGAGTAATCCGTGAACTACACTTTGAGAACGGTTCTAAACGTTTAGCCGCATGTTCTGGGACCTCCGGAACACGGACCTCCTCTTGATGGAGGTGCTGCTGTTTCACGGCGCGCAGTTGTTCCTCCGTTTGGTCCCGCTCTCGTCTCATCTCGTCTCGTTCGCGCTGAAGCTCAACCTGAAGCTGCCGGCTCAGGTTCGACCAATCACAGCCCTCCGTCTGCAGGCGTGTCACTTCCTGCTTCAGCTCCCCCAACAGCTGATCAGTTTCCTATCAAAACATATGGATATTACAACATCTACAGCTAACTCACTTGTTTTTCATATGTAGACATTAAAACTCACTGTTACGGTTACAAATACTACTGTTACTGTTACAAATACTACTACTATAAGTACTTCTTTGCGGATGCAGGTGAGATTTACCTCCATTTGAACTTTCTGGTGCGAGCTCAAACTCTTCAGCGCCTGATTCTGATCCAGGAGCTGCTCGGAGGCAAACAGCAAATCCTCGATCTGAAAAAGACCAGACAAATGGGTTAGACGCGCCCCCTACTGGCCGTCTGATACATGACAGCTTCTTCTTATTTAGATTTAAAGGTGCATTTTCTGGTGGAGAGTCCGCGTCTTTCTTTTAATTAGTAACTTTAACACATGAATAAATGCTACATAGGTATTAATGACAAATTATATAATGATAAATAATAATAATATTCATAATTGGCTAAATCGGTGCAAAAAAGGAAGCAAAAAAGAAGTCCTGAACCTGTTTGTTGGCCTCCTCTTGTCTCTGCTTTTGGGAGCAAAGCGTCATCTTCAGCTTCTCCACCGTCTCTTCAGGACTCCAACTCCCAGAATGCTCTGCTGCAGACACAACACTATAACGCTGTAAATAGTACTTGATTAAAATACTTGATTTGTTTGGTTCAAATGGTTACCCAGATGCGGCTGTAGCGATTCTTTTACGTCTTGTACAAACTTATTAAAGGCGTCTCGTGTCACGCGCACATTCTCCGCCGCCTGAAAAGAAAACATTGATTAAAACTATTGTGACGACTTCAGGATGGAAAGAACAGAACGCAGCAAAAAGAGGAGCCAGAAGAAGAGACGTTTGTGTTAAAGCCGAGTTTGTTTAAAACCTGTTGGAGCTGTGACGCGGCGCTTTCTCCTCGCTTCCTCTCGCCTTCAAGTTGCTCCTTGAGACGCGAGGTCGCGCGTTTCTCCGTTTCCAGGGCAACCCCGAGGTCAGAGCTCGTGCGTTTTTCAGTTTCCAAAGCAGCGCCCAGGTCGGATTTGCACTGTTCCAACTCCAACTGCAGCCTGGAAAAGACGAGTGGAAGAGACGTTTCAGCCGTGCGTCGTGACGTTTTAGAGATGTTTCGCCTGTAAGTGTGCGTTTGTGGACATTAAGAGACATTTCGCCTGTACGTTTGCTCAAATAGAGACGTTTCAGCTGTACGTGTGCGTTTGTGGACATTTAAAAGACGTTTCAGCTGTATGTTGTGTGGACATTTAGAGACGTTTCTGCTGTATGTGTGCATTAGAGGGCATTTAGAGACGTTTCACCTGTGCGTTGTTGACATTTAAAGACGTTTCAGCTGTACGTGTACGTTGTGGACATTTAAAGACGTTTCAGCTGTATGTGTGCATTTGTGGACATTTAGAGATGTTTCAACTGTACGTGTGTGGACATTTAGAGACGTTTCAGCTGTATGTGTGTATTGTGGACATTTAGAGATGTTTCAACTGTACGTGTGTGGACATTTAGAGATGTTTCAACTGTACGTGTGTGGACATTTAGAGACGTTTCAGCTGTATGTGTGTATTTGTGGACATTTAGAGATGTTTCAACTGTACGTGTGTGGACATTTAGAGACGTTTCAGCTGTATGTGTGTATTTGTGGACATTTAGAGATGTTTCAACTGTACGTGTGTGGACATTTAGAGACGTTTCAGCTGTATGTGTGTATTTGTGGACATTTAGAGACGTTTCAACTGTGCATGTGCATTCGTGGACATAGAGACGTTTCAGCTTCATGTGTGTATTTGTGGACATAGAGGTGTTTCAGCTGTGCGTGTGCCTTCATGGAGACGTTTCACCTGCACATATACGTGTTTATTACTAACCTGTGCAGTTGTGCTAGCGCTTGGCTGCTCCTCTGCTGCTCCTGCGCACTCTTCTTCTCGGCCTCTTGCACGTGTTCCTTCAGCTGTTCCGCGCTGCACGTCGCCTCCTGCAGGCTGGATCTCTCCACTGCCAAAGCCGCCTCCAGGTCCCTCAAACGCAACTGAAGAAACACGTATGTTTTAGTAAATCCCTCACTGAAAGTCACATGTTTCTGGTTGCGCTTGTCCTTCAGACCTGAACTATCTCAGAGTTGAACTTGGACTCCAGGTGAGCAGCTCTTTCTGCCTCGATGTTTGTCTCCAAAGTCTTCATCTTCTGCTCCGCAAACTGTTCGCACAAAGAAATGTGATTCTCTTGAAATCAAAGTCTGTCATTTGTCACCCCCTACTGGCCACAGTGAGGATTGCATTAGTGAAAACGGCTCTCGCATCAGGATGTATTCACAGCTTTGAAATATTTTGTGTAAATATATCCTTTTGAGTAATTTCCTGTTTACCTCTTTGTCGGCCCGGAGACGTTTCTCTCGGTCGCTTAGGTAACGCAGTTCGTCAGCGTGGCGTCGTTTCACCTCCTGCTCCTTCTCCACGTCTCGCTGCAGCTCCTTTATCCTCTGCTCGCTCTGCTCCAGGGCCTGTTTCTGATCCTGCACAGGAGCACACGCTCAGACCCCGGAGGAAGTAGAAGTTCTTAATAATAATATCGCGAGCTTTATCATATCGCCAGAATGATTGCGTCCCGAAGTCCTCCGAGGTCAGAGTTCGTAAGTCCTGCTTGAGGTGTCGGACTTGGTTACCGTGAGCAGCGTGTGCAGTTGTCTGTTGTCCTCGCTCACTCTCTGGACAAGTGCGTCGCGTTCCTCCAGCTCCCGCCGCAGACTCTTCTGGTCCTGCTCTCGGCCGCGGAGGGTCCGGTCCAGGGCCGCGCGGAGGTCCGAGAGGCTCTGCTCCAGCTCGGCCTGACGCTCTGAGAGAGAGGGGGGACATTCAGCTTTTAACAAATACATATAACTCACTTTTACATTACTCTGTTTAGGGTGAGGTTGGGTTTTATTTATTGTATTTTATTTTTTTTTTTTTTATATCTATTTAAAAAAAATAAAAAATAATATTATTTATTTTTTGGGCTCCAAAGACTTTATTACAGGACAGCTTGAAATGGGGACAAGAGAAGGGAGGACATGCAGCAAACTGTCAACACTGTCAAATGAACAGTTTCCTCATAATAATAAGTTCATAATTTACTTAAAGTGCCCCCTACAGGTCGGACGACTCATTGAGCTAAAATGCGGTTGAGATAAACATATTTACAATGTTGCTAAAATGTATAAAAATGTTATCACAAAATCACAGAATTTTTAGTTTATATAATTTCCCTTCCTGTTTGTAATTGATGACATCACAGTAGGAAATAATAACTGTGCACGAGCTTGTACCGTGGAGCGTGTCCCTCGCCCTCTGCAGGTCTCTGTTGGCCGTCGCCTCCTTCTCCTTTTCTCGGAGGCGGACCGCGATCTGAAACTGAAGCTCCGCCCTCTCGGCTTCACCGCGCTCCACCGCCGAGCGCAACCGGGCCAGCTCCGCCTCCAGAGAACACACCTGCAACACAAACGAGCCTTAGAGTTTTAGTGCACCTACATAGTGCTGTATTTTTAATTTAATTCTTATTTAATTTAATTCTTTAATTTTAATTCTTATTCTTATCATCATTATTATTATTATTATTATCATTATTACCATTATCATTATTATATTATCACTATTATTATCATCATTATTATTATCATCATTATTATTATTATCATCATTATTATTATTATCATCATTATTATTATCATCATTATTATTATTATTATCATCATCATTATCATCTTTAGTCATGTTTTGTATTTTGTTGTTGTTTGTTTGCGTGTCCATAAGCTGCATTGATCACACCCATACTCAGAGCCACTTATTGTTTAGAGATATTATAGATTTAAATCTCGTTTTAATAGTATTTTATCATTATTTTTGATTGCGTATGTTTTATTTGTCTGCTGTTCTTGCGACTCCGAAATGTCCATATATTGTGGGACTAATTAAGATTCTCCAATGTTATTTATTTTAATTGTATTCAAAGTAGATTTTCATAGTTTATACTTTCATATTTCTAGTAGAACGGCTTAAAACAGATTTATTTCTTTTATTTTTTCATTTTTTTAAAAATAAACATACAAAACAAAGAACAAGACCAGAGAGCACAAGCTGCAAGAAGAGAAAAATGAAAATAATAATAATAATAATAATAATAATAATAATAATAATAATAATAATAACAATAATAATAATAGTAATAATAATAATAACAATAACATCAACATCAACTTAAAATAAATAAAATAATTATGGCACAGTCAGTCCTACTTATTTGTCCCATTTAATCGAAAGTCTAGTTTAAACAGATTTAACAGGAAGTAGTCATTTATTTATCTTGATTTTTGCCTGCACATTTTCATTCTTCTGTGCGTTTTGGGACAAATACAGATTATTTTCTCGTATTCATTAGCACTCTTGGCATTGCAAATATTTATTCATACAATAAATAATTTTAGTGCGTCTATAATTTCATCAGTGGAAAAAGCAAATCAGGAAGTTAAATAACATCGTCCTTCACAAATATAAGAGTGTGACACATGGTCATTCCAAGATGTGGGAATGTTAAACGGTTACATTTATATTGTACTAACAAGGAATCACTCTCTCAATATGAAACACCAACCATTTTAATAACAGTCATTATAGACTTTACAGACTCTAAAACACAAGCATTAAGACGTTTTATTGCAAAGAAAGTAGCATTATTAAATCAGAACGACAAAAACGTGATGATTTTTTTTAATCAATTATACACTTTTCACAGAAATATTATCAATCCAAACGCACTCAGTCAGAATATTTTACTTTAATCTGGCTATAAAAGCATTTAAAAACCTTAATTTGACAAATAAATAATTGTTTAACTAGTCAATTCATAAAAACAAATAAATACCTAGTCAACCCTATTGTGTTACCCTATTGTGTTGCCCTATTGTGTTGCCCTATTGTGATGCCCTATTGTGATGCCCTATTTGTGTTGCCCTATTGTGTTGCCCTATTGTATGCCCTATTGTGATGCCCTATAGTGTTGCCCTATTGTGTGCCTATGTGATGCCCTATTGTGTTGCCCTATGTGTTACCCTATTAGTCTGAAATAAAGTTGAATTTCACGTTTCAAACTCTACCTGCTGGTTGTGTGCAGACGTCAGCTGCAGCTTCTCGTTCTCCAGACGGTTCATTCTCCACCTCAGCTCCCTGCTCACGTCTTCCGCACCTCCTTTTAAAACCACCCTCTTCTCCCCCTTCTCCCTCCTCCTCCCGCCCTCAGCGCCGTCGTCCCTTTTCGGCGCTCCGCCTTTGCCGTCCGCGGACATCGACAGCAGAACCTCCTTCAGCCTGCGGACGCGACAACCCGCCATTATCGGAAATACTCTTCTAAAACGGCAAAATCAAAAGCTCACGATTAAGATGTGGTTGGTTTGTTTGAACGTAGTGACATTTTCCCCAGTGCTAATTGAAATATTAAAAATGATTCATGACACGGTCTTACTTATGCCATTTAGGGACGTCATGATTATTAGGTTAATCGATAAGCGTGATTATTCAGGACATACAATAATCATGAAAACCAAAAAATAATAATCGGGACAATTTTAGAAGCAAAATTAAGTATTTTTAGGTCAATTTATCGTCAAAAAAAAGAGACTTAAATGTAAATAACTTTTTTTTATCTGGCTGTTTTTGCCACATTTCACTTCACTTAAATTTTGTAAAATTGGTCTTAAACTTGCGAAACAGTAAGTAACACTTCAGACCACGGGAATGAAAGATAATGAAAGATTTCACTGTTTTTTTGTTGTGGTCACAGTCTCAATAGTCGAGAATAATTGTTAAATCATGTTTTTTTTCTCACAATAGTCGCAACACTAAAATGTTATATATATTGCGACATCCGTACTTATGACATTATAATAATCCAACACATCTCTATCCGACAATATCACTAAACTTGATTGTAAAAATGTGAACAGGCGGTAACTTTTCAATTTTACCGTTGTACATTTTTGCCAGGACTGAACCAGACATGAGATTTCTCGGGGGGCCATGGCCTCTGGCTACTAACCAGGTCGGAACCAAGACTAACCCAGAATCAAACCAGGTCTAAAGCAGAATTAAATAAGGACTAAGCCGGCAAAACCAGCAAACCAGGTTTAAACTTGTACTAAGCTTGAATTAAACCAGAAAACAAGAAAAAAAAAGAATAATAATATTTGGAAGCTGGGATGCGGGCCGGATCAGATCGTTTGGCGGGCCTGATCTGGCCCCCGGGCCTTCAGTTGTATAGCCCTGGTCTAAAGTGTCACTAAAACGCACAAATCAAGATGAACACAGTGGTCTGTGAATGTAGCACTGTTGCCATGGCATTAACAGTTCAAAAAAACTAAATATTCATGCGTTTCAGGCAAAGGATTCCTGCCTGATTTGAAAGATTTTGAGAGGACCTTTAAAAAAAATATATCGTTTGTGCGCCATTTGCTATGACAACGGCACACAACTTCTTCTCAGGTAAAAGTACAGCACACAACGTGAAATTATGAACCAAATGTGGTGTTTTGGAGCTCTGACAACAGTTCCTGCGGCGTTGTTCCAGGCTGCACGCGGATAAACGCTTACCTCGACACTTCCGCGGAGCTCCCGGGTCTCGGCTCATTCTCCCGCCCGCTCTCGGCGCGCCTCCCTCGGCCACCTTCCCGCACACGTCCCGCTGATTCGCCACGCATCTCCCGGGGACGTGCCTAACCCTGGAAACAACAAACCCTCGCTTGAAACGCATCTCGTCAAGGCACAATAAATGCAGACACATTTTTTATATTTTTTTGCCAGTTATTTTAACTATTGTGGGTTGATTTGGTGGTGTTGTTTGACGACAAATCGTGAACAAAACGCAGAGTATACGGTCGTGCATTTTAAACGTATATCCACAAGCATTTCCCGGGAAACTTTATTTAAATTCACAACACGCATGAACTGTTTATTTGTTCTGAAATCGCAAAAGTTTAAAGATTTCTGACATGTCGTTTCCGCACGCGTTTCCTTTGTAAACATGATACTTTTCGCCAATGTAAAAGCTTTCAAACTCTCCATTTATGGTCTTTTAGACGGCCGAAGCCTCCCGAGGGTCGTGCTACGGTACAAGTGCACCAAAACCACGGTGAAATCGGAAAAACTTTGGTTAAAAAGGTGAACTTACAGCAGGAGAAGTTGGGGCCAGGATCTGTTTGAAACCGACGCCATCTTTAGCGTCTCTACGTCACTTCTCGTAGCAACTGTCTCCAGGGAGAAAGGGGACAGCGCCCCCTACAAACTTTTAATTTATGTATTTATTTTTTTTACTGAAAAAAAAAAAAAAAAAAAAATTGGTTGAATTTTTACTCTAATTGTATTTACTTAATTGAATTTACTTTTTGGCGACTTATTTAGTTTAATTTACTTCTAATTGACTAAACTGTAAATTGTGTGCATGTATTCAGTGTATTCAAGTATTTAGTATACATTTATTTTGTATCTTATTTAGTTAACCATTTGTTTTATTCAAGCCTTATTATTTTTTCTTTTTTAATTAATTAATTAATTTATTTTTTAATATTTTGCCATTATATTGTTTCATATTGCACCTTATCACCGAAAAAAATTCCTAGTTTGTGAATCTTGTTTTTATTCACTGACAATGTCAATAAACCTTTTTCTGATTCTGATTCTGATTATAGGCGCGCGTACAAATTCAGGTTTTAACGGCCTTTAATTCCCATTTAATGTTCTTTATGCTGTGCTCAGTGATGGGAAGAATTATTTGGAAAACCTCTCGCGTCACAGAACACTGAATAACTGCACGAAATTGTGTTTTGTAACATGTTATAACACTTGGTCCAATCATATTCATATGTCACTAAAGAAAATATTATAACGCAGCACAAGAGCTACAGTATATTTCCTATTTTTCTCACTAACGCTGCACAGTTCCATCTCAATTCCTTTGTTCATTTGTGCTCTATCTTGACCAATAAACACGTAAAATAGTCTGTGAAAAGATAAGAATACAGCCTGACCTGGGATTGAACCGCAAATCTTATAATAATATGGTTTTAATGGCAAAGAAAGTCTAATTCTCCAAGTGCTGTGTGCCACTGCCACTCCGAAACCGCCCAAGATCTTCTCCCAAATCTCTTTCCTCATTACGCTTTTCCCGTCTTGGTTTGTTTTTGTCATTTTGTCGCCGCAATGTTCATCTGAATTTTACATGAAACTAAACTTTTGCTTAAATGTGTCACTTCGGGGCCCACTTATTTTACTTACAGTTTTGCGTCTGCGTGTGGCCCCCCAGATTCAGGCCTCATTTGTATGTTTGTTTTTTTTCCCCGACCCTCATTCTGTGCCACGATGCGTTCAGGGTCCGTCCGCCCACTCGTCTACGCCCCACTCGTCTCCGCCCCACGGAGAGAAAAAAAATCTGTGCCACAGTTTTTTCTTTGTAGCGCGTCCAAATGTTGTGTTTTTGTTTGTTTTTGTCGTCAGGTTGAACTAGGACGTGAGGCAGGACCGCGCAGGAGAGTTTCGGCGAATATTCGCGAGGGGCCGCCACAGAACGGGACGAGAGGCTACGAACACGCTCCAGTTTTTTTTTGTTTTTTAATGAAAATGCGAGAGAGAATGACATCTGACACATTTTCACTGAAGCGTCAACATTACAGGGACTAGAGTGGTTTAAAAGTTTTCCAACCAGGGGTATGCAGCCGCTTACCAAGGGGATACATACAATGATTTCAGAAGGTGGAATTGAAAAGTATTTGAATATAGTGTGTTTATAGTACATTTCATCTCGTTTTAAAAAATTTTTTGGTGGTAATTTGGGAGTGATTATCAATAAACAAGATGATATTATTGACAATATGCTGGCAATTAGATGTATAATAACAAAAATACAATGTTTGGGGGTCTTCAATATAAAAAGGTACCACTTATTATCTATTTAAGATTCTCTGGTTCAAAGGCAATAGCGTAAAATGAGGAAAGAAATTCAGCAAATGGTCGCGTCCGAGAAGCAAATCCATAAGTGCAGCGCCTCAAACCACTACACCACTGCAGGACATATTTAGCTTAAAGTCCCAGTACGTAACGTTACAGCAAATAAAATAAAAGCATGTTTTTTCACATTGGATGTTTTTTTATCATCGCCACAAACCTGACTCCGCCTGCTTGTTTCCATGGAAATGTTGTTACTCTGGCTATAATACTGCACAGTGCGGCCTAAAATGTGGAGTATGCTCAGGCGTTTTTCATTTTTGGGAGTTTTTATAAATTGTGTAATATGTTTTCTCCTCAAAAACAGGTGTTGGATTTTGATGGTTTTGAAAATTATATAAGAAATTGTTATATATTAGGTTTATAATTTCACTCCCTGTTTGTAATTGATTACATCACACTAGGAAATTACCCAGCAAACACTGGACAAAAACTCATCTGATGTCACTTTTCTAAAAAAAAATAAAAATTGACAAATAAAAAAACATATGAGAGCGACTTTATTTTGTTGAATTAATGTTTAGAGGGTCAAAAAAGTTGTTTATTTATGATGTACATTTTGCATAAACTTTGAAAAGTCTTCTTTTGCTCTCTCTAAGTTTGTTTTAAGGTTTGCAATCTTGATTCATGCTTAAAGATCCTCCCGCTGGGAACCCATATTTCTCCGTCATAAGAGGTAAGCATTCTAAGCATGTCCAAAGGTCCAAATTTACTAGACATGACGAGCATCACTGGAGTCTCGGGATCTGAGCATCATTCTTGGATTGACTTTGCCCATTTTACGACCACACGTTTTCTCGCCAATTCACACATCTGTGTTGCGCAAACGTACCTCCCACTCCTCTACTTTAGGGTACACAACTCGCTAAACTGATCGCACCCAGGCAACCCCCAGCTAAAGCTAATTTTAAATTTTGCTTTTAGTTAAAGGGTGAGTGAGCCAGGCTCTCCTGGTCTTTGCAGGGCATCGGCCTCGCCAACTTGATAAGCCAAGAATGTGCTGTCAAAACAGACTTAAATCCCTCCTCAACTCCAGCTAAGCGTACTCGTTAAGGACCCAGGCAGCAATGTGCAGCACGGATCCCAAAAGTAACTAAATGATTACATTCAAGATTATTATTATTATTATTCTTTTATCCCTTTCTTCCCAGGAGAGAAGAAATTAAAACCCTATCTATCGACACAATTGAGATAGACAAACTCACCAAAAATGTGTTCTTTTGAGTCCCAGCGCCGGCGTCGTCCTCTCAGGCCTGTGATTCAGTCCTCTCGTCTCGAATTTGTGGAGGAATGAGGCTGGAAACAGGTGATGTTCCAGGTGGCCAAACACTGCTTCACTCGACCACACGAAGACAGACCGCCAGGCGAAGGAGTAGTTCGTTAGACGCCAAATTGTTGTGGCATTTCTGTGGAAAAGTACCAAGAAATAAAGAGGTAAACAGAGTTTGTCGTTCTCAAAAGGTGGATCTTTATTTACTCGTGCACAGTAAATAAAAACACTTTCCCTGACAAGATCAGCTCTCCCTTCCTGACTCCAGAACATGACAGTAAACATCCTTTAAAGGCAGTCACATACATCGACACGTACACACATTGTCACAATCAAATCAGCTCTAGTCAAAATGAAAACAACCCTCAAGGTTTTGACCCACGATTTGGCTGAAGCTAAGATAATATTATATGATACACAGACATGACATTATTTGCAACCTTGATAGAAAGACATTTTCCATTACAATGTCACTTCCTGTCATTATATACAGATTTTCCAATGTTTTCTCCACAAATACCTGCTTGATCGGTGTAAAACTATAATTTATATGTACGACAGGTATAAATACACCAAATAAAGTCAAAATTAGGATATTGTAAAAACCTGCCATACGGCCCTTTAATGCTTTAACCACAGGCCACAGACAACGTTCCGGCCTAGTACAAACTGTTAAACTTTTGGGGAAAATCTTCAAGAATCCATTGAAAGAGGGCAGTGTTTTTCCCGGCTCTGACACTTCCGCAGAGTGAGGTTTGTGCGTGTCGGGATTATCGCCTCGTCCCCGGAGCCGGCGCGGTGCAGAGTCAGCAGGGGAGCGGAAACTGTCACAGAACCTCCAAAAGAAATCATCTCCGAGGCGTTTCCCCGCGGCCGTGCTGAGTCGGCGGCTCTGTTGTCTGCGTTCACACTTCGCCGTCCTCCGCGTATAGCCCCCACCGGCCCGGCCCCCAGACGCGGCGCCGAAAATGACAACGGGCTACTTTTAACCACCGCTAAGTTTAAGCCCAATGTTCTGGAAGTCTCAAACCTTAAAGGGGACACTGTGGACGCTTTAGATGGAGGGTCCGCGTTGTGTTGCCTGGACTGAACATAGTGTCACCTCGGCAACGCCTGATCTTGGAAACTAAGTCTGGTTGGGCCTGGTTAGTCCTTGCATGGGAGAGACCACCAGGAGCCATAGGGGCGGGGGGCAGCAGTGGCGCTAAAGTGAAAACTGTTGTTGCGTCGTTAGGCAAGACACGTCACCTACTTTGCCTTGTTTGAATCAGGTGTGTATGTGTGTGTCGGTCAGATGGGCATGGCCAACACCAAGAATGCAGTAAATCAGGCAACGATGTCAAAACTGTGGCCGGGGGCAAACAAAAAATAGGTCTGAGGGCCGCATTTGGCCCTCCGGTCATAGTTTGGACACCCCTGATTTACTCCAGCGGAATTGGACCAAATTACCAAAACTATTATTGTATTATTATATCTAAAGTCTGTCAGTCCAGTGGAGTTCTCCTCAAGGTTTGTGCTTTTCCTCACTTAATTTTTTGTAGTTAGTGTCTAAAGACAGGGGGCGCTCTGGGGCAGTTTCCCATTTGCTTGATTCCTGTGAACGTCGGTTAATCTGCTTCTGAATTATTGACCAATGACTAATGCATTGGTTGATTTTCTTCTGATGTGATACATATTCGACTTGAAAAAACTGCACGCATTCGGTCAGAGTTTTCGCTTCTCATTAACAAATCGCGACTCACATTTGAAACACGAAAAACGGCGTCGCCTCCACGTCACTCGCCTCTTTGTTGTTCGAGGATTAGCGACGTTTTTTTTTTTTCCTTCCACGTCTGTCCCTTTCCCCCGGATAAAACCTTGTGATTTTCTAAAGAGGGGCTGCGTTTGAGTCCATATTCAGGCCTAATCTTTGGTCCGCCGTCCGGGACAGTCTCGTGAAAAGAGGCACAGAGTCAGCGACATGTCTGCGCTAAGCTAGCACACGCTAATGACAACGTGACAACAAGGCCACTAAAGAGAGACGGCGCTATGGCTGAAAAAGCAAAAAAAACAAACACATGAGTATGTTTGGAATATTACACACTTTTCTGCTGGTATTACACTTTTGATGTCATGGTTAGAATATCAAGAAAATACCGCAAAGTGGCAAAAAAAGACGCTTATTACGCGATACATAAATTAGCCATACATTTGGCTTTAATTGACTTTCAAACTTGGCATTAGAATTTAACCTTTTTTTTAACACACTAAACACACCACACCTCCGTTTCCAGCTCAGCATTTATGCGTGGGAGCGCCCTCTGCTGTCAGCAACGGGTGTGAATCATGAAAAACATAAACAACGTGAACGCTATGTTAAGTGTGTGTTTGTTGTGAGTCCGTTGGTGATTTATGGCCTTAAAAAAACTCTGCAGGAGACTCCGGTTTCTAATCTGTGACGTAACTATTTGGGGAGAGAATTTGAACTGAGTGTTTTTTGAGGCTCAGAGTGAAGACAAATAACTGTAAGCAACATCATTACACTGTTAAAAGGTAAAAAAAAAAAAAGAGTCACTTTTACTTGATATGACCACTTAAGTATAGACTATGTCATTTTTGGGGGCTAAGTCATCTTCACGCTGCCATGGAGACGTAGACCTGTTGCCAGGAATGCTCCGCAATATGGCATTAAACATATCATTTATTCAACCACAGATGTTTCAAATTGCTAAGAATTAAAAAAAACTAAAAATCTTAATGTAAGAGCAGTTGCCTCTCCACAGAGCTGACATGTAACAGCCTGCTTGTCTCCATGGGGATAGTTCTAACTCTTCACCGCAGCGATAACACAATCCAGCCCGCGCGTCAGATTCCAGGACAGCGATGAAACTCTGTGATCACATGACAGCGCCGCGGGTTTGATCCCCGAGGCAGAAGTGGCCTCAAAACGGCGCTTCGTTGTTCTGTCTCTTCTTCGCGGGGAGGCGGGCTCTTGGATCATCCCGGTCCGGCGGGACTTCCTCAGACCTGGATCCCGGTTTGATGTCGGTTCATTAGAATATCGCTCAGTGCGGCGCGCAGCCGCTCTGCTCTCTCACTGCGTCTGCTTTCAGGGACGGAAAGTTTCAGCGTTTTACTTCTGATGCTAAAACAATACGTCAGCACTTGCATTTAAAATGAAGTTTTTTGTTTGCGGATAAAAAGAGTTAAAAGAGACGTTATGTATTTTGTTTTTTTCCGGTACTTAAACTATTTTGAACTGAAGTAGATCATCATTTTACCGTTTGATCCCTGTCAAATGATCTAAAATGTCTTAAAATAATAGAAACAGATTATCTAACTTCATTGAACTGATAAACTCCGCCTCGTCATAGTGATAAGCCCCGCCTCTTCACAATGACATTTCACCTCAACAAGCGGCAGATTGTCATTTACATGTTTTCATTTTACAAAAGTGCCAATATGACATTTTAAAACCATAAATGTATTACTTGGAGTCATTTTTCAAGTACAGAGGAGTGGGCGGGGATAGGGGGTAGGTGAGCTCTTGGTTGCAGCATGAAACAGGATTAGCTCGATCAGAAAACAACTTTGAGTGAACTGATGATGACTGTTGTAACAAGAGTAAAAGCTCATTAAAGTAGATTTAGCAGAATATAATGTGTTCATTTGTTTGTTTTAATGTGTTTGCTTTGACTTGGCGTAGAGCGAATGGAGGTATTACACACAGGAAACAAGAAGAATTATAACAACGGAGTATGAAGGAAATAAAAGGGCTTAAAAATGTATTAAAGAGACTCTCGTGAAATGTACTCTTCTTTCTTAATTGGGGGAATATGGGGGAGATTATTCAGACATGTATATGTACTATATGTATATGTATATATGTTAAGCTATCTATGTGTATGTATGTATGTATGTATATAGATGTTGTGGTGTATATATAGAGAGAGATGCAATGACAATAGGCAGTGGTATTATAATGACTGCTATTTTAAAACATGACTATATTTACATGTACGACAATATGGTGTGATAGTGTAACACATTTTTACTCTGTTTGAATGCATACACACACACTCACGCACACGTATGCACAAATAAACACACGTCACACACACACAGCCACACGCGACACACACACACACAGACACACACACACAATCACACAAAAGACACACACGCACCAAACACGCACACACACAGACACGCACACACACCAGACACGCACACACACAACACGTACAAACACACACACAGACACCACACACAATCACACAAAGACACGCACACACACACGCACACACGCACACCACACAGACAGCACACCACACACTACAAACACACACACACACACACACGGACACACACACACAACACACAAGACACGCACACACACACACACACTACAACAACACACACACCACGACACGCACACGCACACACACACACACACGACAAACACACACAGACACACACACACAAATCACACAAACAGACACGCACACACACACACACACACACGTAACACACACCACACACCACACGACACACACACACAGACACGACACACACACACACACACACACGACAAACACCACACACACGTACACAAACCACACAGACACGGCACACACACACAGACACACACACACGCACACACACACACACGTACACACAGACACACGCACACACACACACACACACATTCACACGTACACACACACACAGACACACACCACACACACACACGTACAAACACACACACACGGACACGGCACGCACACAACACCCGCTCTGAAGTTTTTACACTGTTGTCCCTGTATAATGTCGTATTGTTGTCTGTCTTTTCCTGTTTTTGTTCTTATTGCCTCATTATTGTTACTGTTTTATATTGTTAAAAAAAAAAAAGATTAAAATACTAATTCTTTTGTTCCAATCTGCGCTTTAAAACTACAATACAATAAAATACGCGGCATTAGATTTTTTAATTATTCACAGTAACTCCCATGCGAGTCAACTTAAATTCTTGCAGCGTAAAAGTAAACGTTATAGTGTAATAAAACAATGCAGCTTTGTGTTCAGATGTGTTCCGCAAATCTCATGCATAATAAATGTTTAACAACCACAGTCATAGACACAATGACAGAAACAATGAAATGGTCCCTTGTTTTGAGCAAGTCCTATCAACACATTGTACTTATTAAACGTATTAAATGTGTAAAATGCAAAAAAAAATTATGATCATTGTTGCAGTTTTCTGGAAAACACAAACCAAAAGATATTTTATGACAAAGACGATTGCAATATAAGATAAAAATGTAAATAAAAGAAACAATTTGTAATTTTCATAAATAATCTGGTAACACTTTGTAATAACTACTCTTATTCCTGCCTTAGTAAAGCATGAACAAAGGCTTCATTCATAGAGAACAAATAGGTTATTAAGAATGATTCAGGCTTAGTAACAACTTAACTAATACTCTAACTACACCTAACTTAACTTGACTTAATTAAGTACTTATTAACTCTGAATCATGCTAAATAAACTATATGTTCATTCTGAATTAAGCCTTTTCTCATGCTTTGTTAAGGCAAAGCAAGGTGTAGTTATTATAAAGTGATTATTTTAGTATAAATATTCTACATCTAGAAGCCTTCAGTCGCCATATTTAAACCTTTAATAAGTAAAAAAGATATTTATTTAAAAAACAAAAAAAAAGACTCTGACTTGTTGAAAATAATTGGCATTTGCAACTCGAGACGCTACTGGATAATAACTATATGAAAGAGAAGATTTACGATGCAGCGATCGAACAAAAAGAGGTGAGTTTGCACGAAAGCAGAGGATTCACCGTGGACGCCTCCGAGAAGGGAAAGACAAAAGCAAACTGTCAGAAAATGACGCTGGAGTGAAGAGCGGTTTGACGCATCCGCTGGAGTTATTTAACAAAAAGTGAACAAACGTGTAGCGGTGTCTTTTTTGTCCTTGTGGCCGGCTGGGGTGGCGCGTCTCCAGGGAACAGCGCCCCCCTGTGAGAGTAAAGCTCGATTACAGCATCTGTTATTAGATCAGTGACAGTGGGAGACGGGCAGGAAGCGAGACGGACAGGGACACGCCCAGAAAACACATCTGTGCACAAGAATATAGTCATTACTTTATTTACTTGTTTTAATTATATTGTTGTCCAAAATCCTTCAAAAACATGTTTTAATTAAAATACTATTCAATTTAACATACTATACAACAAGTTCTACTATAACAACAACTACTATTTATACATAGTACTTTTACTACTACTTATAACAACTCCAAATCCTATTGCGGTAGATTACTGCTAATAATATAGCAACTACTACTACAACCTGCTACTACTACTACTACTACGACTA
This sequence comes from Chaenogobius annularis, assembly GCA_015082035.1. Classification (NCBI taxonomy): domain Eukaryota; kingdom Metazoa; phylum Chordata; class Actinopteri; order Gobiiformes; family Gobiidae; genus Chaenogobius; species Chaenogobius annularis. The sequence goes on from BJKM01000324.1 coordinate 114,182, forward strand.
CTACTACTACTTCTTATTTATTTATCTATTCATTTATCTATTTATTTATGTATGTTATTATGTATTTATTTATGTATTTATTGGTCAAGTACTATTATCTTATGACTAAAACTACTATTATCCAAACAAATTACAAGCACTATAACCAGTACTACTACTATCAGGTTACTGCACTGGAAACAAATACCATCTAAAACAAGATAATAAGTTAATAAGTGCTTGAAATAAGTAGTATTTATCGTGTTTGGAGCATATTTTGACTACATTAAGTATAAGTGTAAGTATTCTTCCAGACTACACTCGAAGTAGTAACAAAATGTACTCGTTCTGTTACCAAAGCATATTTTAAGAACGTCAAAATATACTCAAATCAAGATAAATACGACTTATATCGATGGCTTTTTAACTGTCTCATTTAAGATTGTAAATCTAAACTACGATTACTACAATTGCTACCACTGTAACTACTTCAAAAATTACTTATTACTACTACTCCTACTACTCCTACTACTACTACACTTTAGTCCTGTTTTTCATCCATCAAAACGTGTATATATCGTTTTTCAAATCTGCTGGTAGAAGAGGCGTGTCATTTCTTGCTTTTAGGGATAAATAAATGAATATGAATGGTATAGAAGTGGGCGGGGCCAAAGCGTGCAGAGAAGAACATATAAAAGGAGGAGGAGGGAAAGAAGGGAATGGCACTAAACAGGAGCAGAAGGTGGAGTAATAATCAGAAAGAATATTAGTGAAATACATATTAGAAAAACAGAAGGAGCCTAATATTCATGAAGGTTAGTATCTTTTCTATTTTTATTATTTTTATTTTATTAAGTGGACAGCATGTTAATGATTGAGAATTAACTATGACTGAAGCTATTTTTTTTTAAATAATTTTGTGATTATGTTATTTACTATTTTCATTATTTAAACTTGTACTTGAACTCGTAATTTAATTGATTTTTTTTGCATTTATTTGCTGAACTTTAAATGGATCGGCCAGAGCTCATGAACATACGGACTGAAAGCAGCTGAATTCAGCTTTAAACGTTCAAATCTGTCACGTTTTGTGTACAATTTTGATGCTAAAATTGCAGTAAATATTAAAAGTAAATAAATAAAATAAATATTAATATAAAAAGTAAACGTTAATATAAATAATATTTTGCGTATCATTTTTTGATGCTTTACGTATGCGAAAGTTGATGTTTTTTTCATATGTCATCTGTCACATGGATAATTGTTTCTGAATGGTTTACTTTAAATGAGGCTAATAATAAATCAGGAGAAGGTCATTTTAAAAAGATGTAATTTGTTATTCTCATCTAGTTTATTGGTGTAATTAAATGCACTAAAACATTATTACAAACACACAAAAAAGAAAGAAAAATGCTGACCCTAAAATGTCATATTTTTCAATTTAATTATTATGTTTTATTTTACTTTAATTATTATATGTAAATCTGAAACATATGATTTAGAATTTAAGATGACAATTTGCATAACAAGAAAATATTTATCCAGGATCACCATTTATTTAGGATTTTATTTTACATTCACGGCATTAATTTTTTATATATTTGTTTTATTTCCACTTTTGCTTGAGTTAAAGCTAGAATTAACGCTCACTTAACACGTTTTAATGGTGGATTTTATTTATATCACTCACTTTTGTTTGTTTTTTATGTTATAGAGACATGAAGATGAGTCCAGATGCAGAGACAGAGGTAAAAGACATAAACCAGGTCGACAAATCTGTATTTAAAGACAGCGACGTCGACCACATTCGGCCCCCGTTCTCCTCCGGCTGAACTTTAACCTTTAGCCCCCAAACCTTCTCCAGGTGCGGAGGTGTTGCGAGGGCTTCAGACCGACTCCACGGCAGACTCGGACCTGCGACCTCTGCGGGCGCAGCTGGGTCCTCCACGGTCAGACACTGGCGTTGGATCATATCACACACGGATATGCAAAATGTCTTCAACGGCTTAAAGTGACGTATGACAGGTTTTTAACATGATCAAATTCTGACTTTATTTGGTGTATTTAGACCTGCTGTACATATATATTATAGTTTTACACCAATCGAGTGGCTATTTGTGGAGAAAAGTTGAAAAATCTGTTGGCAATTATTACAGGAAGTGACATCACACCAGGAAACTCACTTTTTTTAAGTTTAAGCAGAATTTACAAAACTTTTTTAACCTTTAAACATTAATTCAACAAAATAAAGGTGTTCTCATATGTTTTTATTTGTCAACTAAATACAAAATTTGACATTAGATGAGTTTTGGCCCAGTGGGTCATTTCCTACTGTGATGTCATCGATTACAAACAGGAAGTCAAATTCTAAACCCCAAAAATTTGCTATTTTGGGATAAAATTTGTATACTTTTTGGGCAAATTCTACGTTTTAATTCAATGAGTGGTCCAACCTGTCATAGGCACTTTAAGGCTTAGGGAAACAACTAAACAATCATTTTCAAAGTATATATAAAGGAATAAAGAAATAAATAATAAATAAATAACAAATAATTAAATAAATAAATAAATAAACAAAATAAATAAAATAAATAAAATAAATAAAATAAATAAAATAAATAAAATAAATAAAATAAATAAAATAAATAAATAGATACACGGCAAGTAAAGTAAAGTAAAATATAAAGGAATACATAATAATAATAAATAAATAAATAAATACACGACAAGTAAAGTTAAGTAAAGTAAAATAAAGTAAAATATAAAGGAATAAATAAATAAATACACGGCAAGTAAAGTAAAGTAAATTGAAATAAAGTAAAATATAAAGGAATATATAAATAAATAATAATACATTAATTAAATAAAATAGATAAAATAAATACAATAAATAAAATAAATAAATTTTAATTAAATATCTGATTATGTCATGACAACTTAACACACAGGTCACATTATCATTACAGTTTAACATTACATTCTAATTAGGAAAAGTGAAAGCAAGTTAAGTTTTTGTTCTGAATTGCTGTTGTTTTTTTTTAAGTGTGACAAAGAAAAAAAGGCAAACGTTAATATTCTAAGACAAAAGATAAAGATGATTCGACAAATGGTGCTTCTTCTTTATATTCTGTCTCATATGCGACACCAGCACGACTCCTGGTCCTGTTTCTTCTCCACATCACACACTTCAGGCCTGCTGCGTTCACACATCAAAACTGATCTGAATTGAAAAAAAAAAAAAGGTGAACGTAGCCATTGTCTTAGTTTTTTTTTAGTAAACATAATCTTGACCCCTGACTGTTTAGATTCATTATGTGAGGACGTTTTAATTTCGATATTTGTTCTTAGTTCAGGCAAAATGTCAGCTAGTTAATCAAGAAAACTAACACGTACATTTTATTTGTTTTTCTTTTGCACAGAACTTGGTATCAACCTTTTATGACATTAAAAAGTATCTCAAAAGAAATAAATAAAAATAGTAAAACTTCACTTTGTCAAAAAAGACTCGAAACTAGATTTGAGACAACTTCACACCGTTTTGCACTTGACATCGCCGTGATCTGCTGCTCGTTTCATGCGGTCTTTCTGTTCCAGCACTGGAGAAGCTTGGGCCCAGGCGCGTGTCCAGCTGCGGCCCAGTGGAGGTGGCTGTTCCTGGGCTGGTGCTGGACCTGAGCTCCCTGGTCCTGTACGGAGCTCAGGCAGTTCCCGTCAGACTCAAAATCCTGCTTGACCGACTTTACAGCGTCCTCACGCCCGATCAGGTCAAGAACAGACCATTTATCTGAGTGACTATGGGTTAAGGCTGGTTCAAGGAATAGTTCAAAGAAGTTACGTAGCAAAACCTGGACCAGACGAGGCTAAAATATGTCAAAAATGGAATTGATCATCTCAAAAGTCTGAAATGAAAAGTCTGCAATTTGTTTTATGTATTAAATTATTTTTTTTTCTTCCTCAGGTGGGCCACATCTTGCACACTTTGGGCTGGAGTCTGGGAGATTATGTTCGAGGATACAAGTTACAGGTAAAACGTCGCATTATGTCATCGAGGACAAATAATCAGATATGCCTCTTTTGGGTATTTACTATTACATTTTAACCATACCAACTTTATTTATGAAGCACTTTACAACTTTAACAGTGCCGAACACAACATAATAATAACAATAACACACATACTGGTCAAATTATGGACTCGTTAACTAATTCCACGTACTTTCACCGGAATAGAGAGAGTAGGAACGTCTTCAGCCATAGTTTGAGTGTCTTTTCTCTTGAAGGACTGTAGGGGGCGCACGCTGGACCACTGGCTGATGGCGAGCCCGCTGGAGGAGCAGCTCATCCTGAAACAGTTCCTTCGTTTCGGCGAGACTCGTTCCATTGTTGAGGTCATGGCCAGATCTTATCACTCAGAGGACGGTTCAGCGAAGACACTCTGCACCTTCGCCACATCTCCACATGAGGTATGGTTTATTTAAGTTTAAGACCTGTTTGTTTTCAAGCAACGCAAGCGCTTTCTGTCGTAATAAACTACTTTAGATCCTATTTTCTACAGATTCAGACTGAAATCCAATCCAATCTCCATTTACAGACAGTGTTTCTCTCTGCAGGATGGTGTGTCTTTATTTAACCCCCCAACACAGATGCCGAATGTGACTAAAATGTCTGAAAACCGCACGGCGTTCGTTGTCAAACCGGAGCCGGAGCAGCTTCTTCAGACCGTGGACCCTGAGCGTGACCATGAGCTGTCGTTCTCGCCTCTCTCCACTTTCTGCCCATTCAGTTTCTCAAGACCGATCCTGAATTCAGCTCCCTCACTTTCGTCTACATTTACCCGTCCTCCTTTGGCCCCGGCTGGCTCGTTCCTGTCCGTGCCCCACTCAGGTGCTTCTATTTTGGGTCGGAAAGGCCGGGTCTGCTGCGGTGTCTGCGGGAAGAGCTTCTACGACAAAGGTTAGAAATGTCTGTGTAATGCATGGATCTGTTAAGATATCTGGATAGGGTGTACTAGCTTAAACCTGTTGTGGGTCGGGCCCCTGTGGACAGTCCATTGGAACTGCAGCGAAATAATCCTCCACAGTCCAGAAAGCAAACTGCCTTCACAGGTCGGATTTTGTGGTGATGTTTTTTTGCCTTTTTTCAGGTCGTTCGCTTTTTTCTGGTTCAAAATAATTCAGTTTTCTTCTTTCGCGTTGCTCCGCTCGAGCAGTTCTGATTGGTCAGAGCGGTTAGGGTTAGGGTTGGGGTGCACAAGCCACTACTTCCGGGCCGTACAATTGCCAGATGCCGCCAGCCACTAAAGGCTAAAGTGGTGACGTTGCACAAGCAAGCATGGCCCATTGACTTGACAACTTGCTCTCTGGAGGCTTGGCGGAATCCTCCAGTCGTCCAGGAAGATTCCATAGCAAACAACAATTATGTCTGTCAACTGGACAAAAGTTTAAACCAGATCTCTGTCAGAGGAACTGAAGAAGCCTCGTGGATGAGTGGCGAAACGTCTTCGCTCTTAAAACCTTTGTCCAGTTGACAGAAATAAATGTTCTGTTGCAAAAGTGTGCTGTTTTTTTTTTGTTTTTTTTTCGTGAACATGTTTAATTTTGTTTCAAGATTTTGATTTATACATAATATCAAAAATCCAAAATGAAAATCCACAAATGTTAAATTTAGGTGACTAAGTGAAGGCTAAAGGGGCTGAACTGGAGTTTTTTCATGTAATAAAGTAAAATCTGTTTTGCCACAGCACAGATATATTGTAAAATAATATAGTTGGGGGAAAATGTGTCCATTGTTTGAGTGTTTTATTCTCTGTGAAGCAGGAAGTGCGCTGTTAGCATGCTAGTTGTTGTTTAGCTTTAGCGTGACGGCCTCCTAGAGTCGTGAAAGTGCATATAAACTCTTTGCGGTGAATATTTATGTGGGCGATACATGTGGACTGATAAAAAGAGTTTAATATGAAGTAGTTCTGTTTTTCACATTTTTAAGACAGTAAAAATCAAAGCACACACAAAAAAGAGCTAACTATCCTTTTTTTTAATCTAAAGTATTACTGTTTATCTTTCTGTGCATGTGGCAGGAACCCTTAAGATCCACTACAACGCGGTGCACCTGAAGATCAAGCACCACTGCACTGTTTCCGGTTGCACGATGGTCTTCAGCTCGTTGCGAAGTCGCAACCGTCACAGCGCCAACCCCAACCCGCGACTCCACACCTGCTCCGGGAGTCACGACAACGGGCCTTTCCGCAAACACGCACCCAACGCGATCAGCAAAACCGGGGACAGCGAACTTTGGCAACGCGCGCCGCAAAACCAAAACGTGCCGCTCCGACGGGACGCTTCTCCTTCCGCGCAAGTCGAGTTCGCAGAAGATCGGCCAAAAAATGAACAGTTCGATTCAGTGTCCTTTCTCGATATAAACCCTTTCGAGGACGATAGACGCTGTGGAATGTCTGATTTTGGTTTAGCAAAAAGGCAAGATATGTCACTATCACGGTGGGAGGGGGCGCCAAAGAAAAAGTCAAGAAAATCCAGCATGCCGTTAAAAATAGAGAGACAGAAATTTGAGATGTAAGAATTAAATGTTAAATCAATTGTTTACATTGTTGGTAAGTCTAACCCTAATGCCACAGACAGGAAATGAGCTAATATGAAGTATGTCATTGAAGGAAAGTGCATTTCTTGACTCAAACTAAATCTATAAGTTGAATAGTTATGTCTGCAATGACCCCAATGTGGAAAGTGTCAATCGAGAGACTTAAATTAATAGTTAAACTCTGGTGTCTAAACCTTGCAATAAAATTCATCTCAATAACTGCCTATTTTGCAGTTCTCAAAGTAATTTTTCCACTTTCAGATTTTGTAAAATATGTAATTAAATGTTTGAAAAGCTTGCTGGGAGCGAGTCGAGTATAACTAATAACCACAAGTCTCATGGTTTTATTCATTTATATATTTATTCTGTTTATTCATCTTTATAAACCTCTAAACGAAAACCTTTAGCTGAATTTTACATTTGTTTGACGGAAAACAGCTGTATTAGACTCTGTTGTGACTTTAATAAATGTAATTTTTGAAAAGTCATACATGAAGACCAATTCTTCTCCGTCTATCTTGTAGTTTTCAGGCGTGGCCAACAAAGCAGATGTGTGCCACAGGGTTCGATTTTAGGCCCACAATTGTTTTCTTTGTTTTTAGCCGCTTTCAGCTTGTTTAAAATGTTTTCTTCTTGGAACTTTTCTCATCTATTCCAACAAATCCAACAGAAGCTAATGATGTGATACATGAAATATTGCTGCAGAATTTGCCTTGTTGAAAATGTCCATTATTTTTGTATATGAAACATGCAAAATCTGATCACAACAAGCTTGGATCAATCCAAAGAAACACTGTTGCTGGATCTGGTGATCTATTTTAAATGTAGAAAGCATTTTAGGATTACAACGCATGTTTTATAATCATCTGTTAAATCTTTACAATAAACTTTTCCACATTGTCTTGGACCGGCTGATGACTTCTGTGGCGTTTCAGTGATTGTCGAAAAGTCTTTGAATCTACGCAGCTTTATTTTGGAGTTTTGTGTCAGTCGCAAACGGACGCAACTATTGTGTTGGGGCAAGATTCCAGTACAATCCCACCGGAACTTGGGATTTCCAAAAGCTGTCGTACACGCCATAACATAGAGAGGGTTTCACTTTCCATTTTGATCATCTGTTTGAGAACCAAAATGCAAAACATGTTTACTAAAAGTTTATGGAATGTTGAAGAAAAGACACATACACAAAAACATGCCAGAAAGGGGGAATAATAAATAATAATAAAGGGGCTGGACATTACAAAACTGACATTACACCCTTCTCCAGTTGCATAGTGCCAATTAGGGGAGTGCCAAAATACCGAAATATCACAAATACGTGAACCATTTGACATTTTGACTGTTTTTATGATTAAAATGGGCGTAGATCATTTTTAATTTGCGCAGGTTGTGGTTTAACAAAGTAAAAATTTGCTCAAATGTATTGGGTTCTTTAAAAAAAAAAAAAAAGTGATATATTGTAGAATATCATGAGCAATATATCGATTATCGCACTTATCGCAAAATTGTGATATTATCGTATTGCGAGCCATGTATCGCATCGAATCGTGAGCGACGCTGCGATTCCCAGCCCTAGTACCAATGATTAATGAATGAATAGTTGATTGAAATACTCAACAAATACTCGTTGGGGGACATCGTCTTTTTACCACAAAGTCAAAAACGCTATTGTCCAGAAGCTCCATCGCAATATTGAACATCCGAATATTTGGCTAATTCGCAAAATATCAACCTCTCATTGTGTATTATTGCAAAGCCTTGGTGTTAATGATTTTAAAATTAACAGGCATCACATTTTCACACATAAGGTGGAGGTGTCGACGAGATAGTCGTCGTAAAAGATACATACGCTCTGTACAGACGTGTGCAGAGGCAGATGGCGCGCTGACGTCTGGGGACTGTCAAACATGGGAAACAACCGATCTAAAAGCGATGTGCCCATCCCATCCCGGAGACATGCTTTACACTGGCAATGTCAAATACATATGGGAAAGAGTGTCTGGAGTGTCTGCCAGGGGGGTCCAATAGACTTGGTATTCTGGCGGATCACGAAGCATGGACAAAATGTGAGATCAGCAAAATTGTTAAATTGAATGAATAGAAATGGTTTTGTGATTTCTGTCATGTTTTTGTGATTTTTTATGATTTTTTTCCTATTGTGTGAAGTACTTTGAATTGCCTTGTGTATGAATTGAGCTCTACAAATAAACTTGCCGTGCCTTTCTGTGTCAACGCATTTGACAACTTTGGCATACCGAAGTGTAACGTCTAATAAAGCTGAAATAAAAGGCCGATGCCAAAGGATTTGTTAGAGCGAAAGGCGAAATTACAAAGGTTTAAATACCCCAGATTTAATCAAGTTTCGTATAAAAACCACTAGCTATTCTGAGTAGTAATTGAGTAAGTATTTAATCATGTAATTGTATATTCACACACATTTTCAGTACCTTCTCACTGAACAGCATAAGAGCTGCATTACCCAAATGTTCTCCTGCAAACGAGCCTTTCGCATCTTTTCTTTTTCCACGGTTTCAAACAAAACAGAAGATAATCATGTGTGACAAAAACGAGTGCTGCAGAATTTGCCTTTATGAAAATGCTGATCATTACTTTATATGGACTATGCAAAGTAAACTCATATTATAACAAGCCCAAGGAAAAGACGCACCATTTCTCTCAGCGCTCCAAACCAACCCAGGTATGTTCACTTCAGATCGTTCATCTCACATGATGTATTTATTGTCATTTCACTGCCCTGGGAACGTTGTTTTTAAATGTCAGCCATAGCAGTGGATTGGTCCTTGTGCCATGACAGACTCAGTAGGTTTACTACAAGTTTAACTCCTTTAATTTGAGATGCATTGTGACATCACCTGTCACCACACGCGTGACAGTTTTGCCATGTTAACATGTGTTAATTTAATAATTATGTAAATGTCCCACTCTAAAGAATATACAGCTGTCACATTGCTTTTAAATGTGTGATTTTTCATGTCACACCACAGGACAAACGTCTTGTATCTTTTTTATATTTAAAGTAGTCATGTGTACATTCTTATCTTAACGCCAACACTTTATTAACTGTCTCTGACACAAGAAACTCAGTCTGGAATCAAACAAAAGCTTCACTCCACAGGACATTTGAGTTTGCTTTGAGCTTTTTTTTAATTTTAAAATAAGTAAAACTTAATTCTACAACAATGTGTTCTTTATAGAAGACATTTTTGTGCACTGATGAGTTTTGGAGGAAGAGGAACATAATTTAGAAGATAATTTAAAGTGCTAAGTGAAGTAAATGCCAAAAAAGGACGTCAAGTCTTTTATCCGTTTACTCTTTTTATTATTATATTTGCTTGTTTCTTTATTTTCAGATGGCTTCAACTGCTTTAATCTCCACCAACTCGTCCCAGATCGCACCTTCTGGAGACTTCTGCACTTCGGCCCGCCACATGTCGTTGTACACAGTCTGGTTCGTGGTCTACCTGCTTTGCCTCCCCGTTTTCCTGTCTGCTCTTTACGCAATCGTCAAAAAACTCCAAAACTCAAGTCGCCTCAGCCACGGCGACATACTCACCTCGCACATCGTCTTGATGGAGCTGCTCAACACGGTGGGAAGTTGTGTCCTTTACCACGGCATCTACACGAGTCTCCGCAACGCTCTGGTTTCACTGGCGATAGGCGTGAACGTCATGACCCACGCCGGACAGATCTGTATCTACTCGCTCACCTGCGTGGAGCACTACCTGGCCGTGGTTCGCCCGGTCGCGTACCTGCGTTTGAAGCAAAGGGGCGGGGTCACGCTCAGAAACACCTGCGTCGCTTTGGCGTGGCTGCTCGGCGCCGGATTCTCCGCTCTGACGCTCAACCGACGCCTCGATCTTCCCCACTACGTTTTGGGTTTGCTGCTGACACTGCTTTCCTTGGCGGTTGTGTCCTATTGTACCATATCTACGTTCTGCGTTTTGATTCGCCCGGCGCCAGGGGAAGGGGGCGGTGACAGGAAGAGCGTCAACCGATCGAAACGAGCGGCTCTGAACTCCGTGGCGTTGATTGTGGGGGCCCAGCTGTTGGGTTTGCTGAACGCCGTGGTGTTTAATGCCGTGGCCCTTTCCGCCGTCATAGACCCGTGTCTCCTGTCCATCAGCTCGCTCTGGTTTCAGCTGCCCAACCGCCTGGCACTGCCTTTGCACTTCCTGCACAGGGCGAAAACTAAAGAACTCTGTAAATAAAGCACGTTGAATCAAAGTTAGTTTGAATGAGTAAAAGGAGAGCGATATGTATGACAACTTGATGTGTAATGTTTTTGTTCAAGTTCAAGTGAATAAATAAAGTTTCTATTCATTTTGATCATGCTTTAAAATGCCATTGGTTCCTTAGAAAGCCGTTTATAAGGCATTAATAAACATTATTTGTTTATAAGCACGTAGTTCTTGAAAAAAGCTTATTAAGGCGCGTATAAACATTTACATGGTTTATTGACAGACTCATGTTTTTGGTTGATGAATTACTAACATTTAGCCTATAAGGTATAATAAGCCAATCTAACAATGCTAGTTATTGTCTAAGTGCTTTTTATTATTATTTTTTTTTAATTATTCAAACTCACTCAACTCAAACTCAAACTTTCTGAAAATGGCATTGATTTGCCCAAAATGTTCCATAGTAGGGCATAAACCAGTGTTTCTCAAACCTTTCATGATAAGATCACATTACGCTTTCTGAGCACCACCAGGACTTTACCTGAACTTTATCAGGCCTGGTTAATCGTGGTCCAAAATGAGAATAAACCATGGATAAGGAAGTGCTTGATAATGGTAAACCCAAAAGAGGACACAAACATTTATATATTTGTAATTAAATAAAACAAATACACAAACAGGCCACAGTTTCAGAAACATATTATTATTATTATTATTATTATTATTATTATTATTATTATTATTATTATTATTATTATTATTATCATTATTATTATTATTATTATTATTATTATTATTATCTTCTTTGTATTAATATTTTTAAGGGAATAAAGACAAACAAACAGTAGAAGATGAATGAACCTTTATTTTATTGTTCATTTCAGAAATATTAGCACGTTTGTTAATCACAATCAATCAAAGATATTGTAGAGGATTTCCAATGTTTTGTATTTCATAATAAATATTCATCAACTCAACACTAAATAGGTGTAAATAAAGCTAATGCTAAACCAACTACGTGGACAAAACCACGACTAATCAAGACTTGACAGTATATGTCAGAAACATTTTACAAAAAGCATGACAGGTTTTGTAGAATGCAGAGAGCTTTTTGCCATTACCCACCATTTTGTATCATCATTTTGGTCTTGAACTTTGGTAGTTTTCCCTCTCGGTGTAAAAATAGCAGCGGCAAGACGAGGCCGCTTGGCAACTCAAAACAATTCACCGCCGATATCAGAACACATTTGTCCCCGGCCCAAACGTCGGACAGAGAAGCGGAGTAGAAAATCATGAGCACAACAAACTTAACCAGCAGCGCCCCCTGAATGATCAATATAGTATAAAAAGCTGTTCGTTTTGATTTGCTAGCGCTCCTTTTGTCCCTTCCGCCTTCGCCTGGCCCTGGACGAATCAGAACGCGGAGAACAGAGACGCTACAGTAAGTTGTGATTGTTAGCACGTGACAGGATAAAACGAAACCTATGATCAAGTTCGGCATGCTAAAAAGAGGAAAACTGGTGAGTACGGCGTATCCAGTGCCGCACGACCAAGTGACAACAATGCAAACTCTGGTCATTCTGACGCCGCCCTTTTTCTTCAAACGCAAGTACGCCATCGGATGAACCACAGCGAGGTAGCGATCCACGCAGGCGAGGGAGTGGAACGACATCTGCCCGAGCACCAACAGGTTAAGCAAGCGCAAACCCACGCTTTGTGCGATGACGGTGCCGCGTTGCACGTAGAATCCGCAGGAGTAAACGCAAGCACCGGCGATGCCCAGCACCTCCATCGCGGCCAAGTGCAACGTCAACGTGTCCAGGGGGCTGCCGGATGCTATGCTCTTCCGTTTCTTGTGTCCAACCCAAAAGACAAAGAGGAAGAGTGGGAGATGAAGGGCGTATAACACGGTCACGCCGGTGAAAATTCGTTCCGCTTTCGACGTGTCACAGGAATAGTTTTTCGGAAGGCCAGGACCGTGGAACAAGCTGGTTGATCCGTCCATCTAGAAAACAGTTATCAGAGAATCCGAGGTGAAAGTGCAAACGGTTACACTGAATAAAGCCGGTGTACACGACTTTCCCATTGTAAATAAGCCGCACTTTCCACAAAATAGAATGTTCTAGTTGTAGTTCTAGTTATAGAGTATAATATATTCATCAAAACCCAGAAGCAATAGCCGTAAGCCGCTCTAGGATCGGCTGCGTTGGGACCACACCGGTTGTAAAGTCGCGCGGGCTTCAAATCACGATGTTAGATCATTTCAAATACGTACGTTCTCATTTCACGGCTTGAAGAACCCCAGTTTTACCTGAATTTGAATTTATCCAGGGCTAAAACAAGGCGGAGCAAACAACAACGGATCGATTTGTATGGTGGAAAATCCAACGGCATTTAAGGCTTAAAATATGACAAATAATTCAAACACAAAGCTTGAACCTGATTGTTTGTAGTTGTGGCTAGGGTCCGGAAGCTATAGGCTAAGATATATTCAGATTTCATTCCACGCAATTCAGCTACGACAGAAGGATTACACGTACCTTGTCCAACAGGTCGCTCTTTCAACTGCAGAAGTGCCGTGATCGAAGAGACGCTGACATATTTACATCAGTCCTCTAAAATCACAAACTCCAGCCTACAGCGCATTAGCCAAATTTAGTTCTTGGTTCATTTATTGCCTCGTTAGCGCCGCGTCAATGGTTTATTCACGCGAGATAGTCAAAAAGGTTGCAATGGACAATAGATGCTAATGTCATACTGGTCATGTTGAGGCTGGAAACTGTCTGGGCTGTTACAAAATGGAGTTAATACAATAAAATAACTACTGATAGATTAGATTTTTGTGAGAAATTACCACATTACATACAAAACCAACATTGATCTGCAATGAATTAAACTAGGACCAACCAGGTGTGAACTAGGAATAAACCAAGAAAAAAACAGGTCTAAACTAGTGCTAATCCGGCATTAAGACGGTAAACGGGATTTGTAATATACAGTTTATTTGGAAGATGGGTCAGATTCAATATCTTTTATGGCCTGATTTAGCCCCCGGGTTTTAATGTTCTAAACAAAATGTTTTCTATGACAATGACAATCAAATCTTGAATTGAATTGAAGGTTTCTCAATCATAAGAACAGATTATCCCAGTTACATTTTTACAATGAATTCAGTCAAATTTAACAGCTGTTTTGGGAAATGTATTTCCCATTCAACCCTGCCACGAGCTGGCCCCTGCCCAAGGTGTACCCGCCTAAGGCCCAAAGGCACTGGGATAGGCTCCTGTCACCCGCGACCCCTAACGGAAATAAGCTAGGTAGAAAATGAATGAATGAATGAATTTCCCCTTTATACATTTTGTGAGCTATGAGCTGTGGATTAAAAAAAATCTTGATATCAATATTGACAAATATTGGTTATTGACCTCAAATCGGATTTAAAAAAGAAGTTTGGAGTGAAATAGTCCACCACACGAGCAGCTTGAGCGGGACCTTTGATGGGGACAGCCGTGTCGGTTTACCTTGTCTCCTGCCTCAGTGAGGAAACTGTTCTGGTCTAAACATGCAAAGGGAGAATCTAAATGTCCTTTTCCAAAGCTTGACTTGCTGAAAAAGACCAGATGCCTAAACCTTTTCCCTCACAAGAACCAGGACTAAGCACATATATTCTATAGTGTCCGGTTGAAATGGGCTGAGAACCTCTGACCCTGTAGTTAGAGGTTTCATTACTCGTTTGCTGTGATCAGTTATTTTGGAAGGCAGACACCCAAACTGAAATAAAATGGATTTGAACAGGTTGAATATTTTCTTTGAAGCCCAGTGATTGGTCCACGGCCCTGGTTTTGGGCCCCGTCCTGCTGTTTGGGACACACATGCAACCTCTAAATGGACATGACAGGAAGACAAATAAACGCTTTTATTGTTTACAACATTATTACATTTGTTCAAATCCTTTCATTCTGGTACAAACCATCACACAGTATGGAAATGATGGTTTGCATACAAGCTACAAAGAATGTATCATGTTGCATTTTTGACCGAACATAAGTGTCAAACAAATCAACTCAACTGCAATAGTTTTCCATAATCAGATTATCTGTTTTAATCCAGCGTATTTTATCAAACAATCTATCAAACTTGTTTTCCCCTGAGGGACAATTCAAGCGCATTGAGAAGTTAAAATATAATATTAATAGAATATCTCAGTAAGGTCAGCAGATCCTGTTTCAGGGCAGGCTGAGGAGAGTAACAGCCCTCAGGACCTGCACTGGGAGGAGCAGCGTCCAAACGCTCATTCACTTGGCAAATCCAAGAGAACCCGTGGTCAATCATTCATGTTCCGCAGGTTTATAAGTGCTTCCAAAGGGTCTGCAAATCGAAATATACTGCAAATACTACAAAAGCTCTGTGTGTCAGTCACAAATTGAACTTTGAATGCACCAATCAAATAACAAGAGGCCTGTGAACAGTAACGGAGCGCCAGGTTTGACTACTGCCTGCTTCTTGTTTTCTGCAGGAACAGCATTGGCAACATCAAACTGCTGGGAACACTCACCCAAAGTGCAAATCCCATCATAAGACATATATTGAAAATCTGAAACATGAAAAGAAATTGAAAAAGCATGGCATTCACCAGTCTTATCGCCATCACTGCCAGGATGGTCGTTATGGTGTAAAGAGCCGACTTCTTTGAGCGATTGAGCTGCTGTTTTTTGGCCGCACATTTCTCCCCGGGCCCTGGACGAATCAGAACGCACAGAACAGAGACGCTACAGAAAGACATCAGCACCAAGGACAAGATCACCAGCGATAAGTGCACAAGGTTCTCCATCTGCACGCTGTACAGTACAAGCAACAAATCGGAGAAAGAAACCAGCCAAACAACACCAACGATGATGTTTCTGACCTTGACGCCGCCCCTTTTCTTCAAGCGCAGGTACGTGATTGGGTGGAGCACGGCCAGGTAACGATCCACACAGGTGAGACAGTGGAAGAGCAGCTGTCCGTTGAAAGTGAAACTGCACAGAGACACCCCCATCGTGAGGACAACGGGGACTCTGGCGAACAGACCGCAAGAGAGGAGCGTGGCGCCCAGCACAGTCAGCAGCTCCATGCCGACCATGTGGAAGGTGAAGGCGTCGGAGTGGCTGACGGCCGAACGCGGATGCTTCTTCCACTTCCTGTGGCCGAGGTACAGGACGGACAGGAAAACGGGAACCAGAAGGATGTAGGAGACGAACCAGATGGAAAGCAGGACTGTGCTGGCTTCAGACCGGGAGCACAGGCAGATCAGGATGTCGTCGTAGGAACAGTTCGCCAACTCGTCCATTTTTCCCGGAGACACAAGAACTGAAAGAAAATAAGTGGTTTGGAAGTAAGACCAAGTGTTATTTTGTGCTAAAGCGAACGGAGAGAAAACAATCCCTTTTGGCGTCCTTTTAAATCAAACTAAAACTAAAATATAGAAATGTCACTTGTAGCCGACTAAAGGTGAAGGAAGGACGGAGGCAAAGGTCTTTGAGGACAGAAAGACTGACATGTTTTAGTTACAGGAAAATAAACAACCAGAAGTACTGTCGTAAGGATAAATTTGTTGTTTTTTAAATGAATTTTACATATGGATAAATGACCGTTCTAGTTAAGAATGGATTATTCTGAATAAACCATTTTGTTAAATCTGGTTGTTTAATCTAGTTAAAAATCTGAGTTAAAATCCTACCTAGATATTTTTTTAGGTAAATATAAAGTGGAGTAAACAGTTGGAAACTTGTCAAAGCTTAGGTTAATTTCACACAAACAATATTTCTGGACTTGTAATAAAGTAAAGAGTTTAGGCACCTGTATCAAATGGATTTCTTGTTGGATTCATTTACTTGTGGCTTTGGAGCACAACCTGACCCTGATACGTCCAAGAACGGGGGAAAAAAAGCCCTCCTGTGGTACGTGGAATCGTAAGAGGGTAAAAGTGACGCACCAGGGCTGTGGAGGTCTTTACAAAAATGTCAAAAACTGAAAAAAGAGCCCGTTTGTGCGCACAGGTCTATGTTCCCACCGTCCTGACAAACATGGAACTACAGAGCCGTGGGAACACAGTACTTGTCGTTGATGCCACGTAATGAGTAAATCAGAACATGCAATAAAACCGTCCAAAAACACATACCTTGCCAGTGTTTGTTCTGCCTGTTCAGTGCTCAAGCTCGCTCCGACCGGCGGGACTGGATTCTATTTTATAGCAGTCATCTGAAATCAATAACTCCCACACGCAGCATTAGCCAAATTCAGCTCTTGGATCATTTAGTGATAGATTATTATGTCATCGTGTGCCCATTTACCAAACTAAACCGGGGCGCGAGGAGGTGTGACTGAATTTGCATGCCAGCGGCGTGCACTTTGCGTGCTTTGTGTTACGGTGATTTTCCCGCCTCCCAAGAAGGAGGTTTTGGGTTAGACTCCTGATCTGTTTGAATGAGCTGAGAGAGGGAAAAGCTGACTTCTTGCTGCTCTTTTTTGACGAATCGGAACGCGCAGCAAGCAGACCGACGATGTGGAACCCAGCTGAACGCGGATGTTTCTTCCATCTTTTGTAGCCAAGAAACAGGACGGATAAGAAAACAGGAAAGAGAAGAAGGTGACGAACCACGGCGAGAGGAAGAGGCTGCCCGTGAGAGACGCGGCGCACAGGCGGATCGCGACAAAGTCAGAACAATCGGACAATGCATACATTTTTCCTGAAAGTGCCAGGAAGAAAATTAGTAAGAGTCTTCAAAAGTTAGTCATCCGGAATCAGCTGAAAGAGTCCCAGACCACCCTGACACACAGAGTCAGAGGGGCTCGCTCGCCAGGAGTTTGTATTTGTATGGGTGCTTTGTTGAGTGAAATATCGGGGAACAGTGGCTACACACAAAATATGCTTGTAGATGTCTGCCTGTTTCTAAGTTTCCATGGTCGTAATTTAAAAATGTTGGTCCACTCTCATAATCTCTTTGTTCGGTAAAGAGCATTTTCTTAAATGTTTCCAGTCAGATCATTAATTTCTCCTCTTATCTTTTTAATTTCCTGGATTCCCCTTGGCATTATTTACCTCCAGCAATTTTAGTTTTTCTTACAGATCATTTAGCTTTTTCTCCGTTTGTTTCTTTTTTCCCGAAGCTGTGGCTATAATTTTTCCTCTCAGAACTGCTTTAGATGCATCCCAGAGGATGGGCGGGGAAGTTTCCCTGTTATCATACTTTTCATGAACCAAATCAAAACAGAAATGTCATTCATCTTAACTTCAAGACAACTTTTAATAACAATCCTTGGTTCAGTTTTCATTTTCTGCCATTTCTCTCTGTACACTTTTACCATAAATTAATTTGTCCAGCATTCTTAAAGGAACATTACTTTATAATTACAGAGGTGCAGTGAAACAGTAAAAACAAAAACAAAAAAAAACAAACATTACAAATCAGACAATTAATTGTATGAAATGTTTTGAGCGATTCAAAGAAACTATGACATGAAAATATTCAGTGACCAACATATTTTACACACTGTAACAGAAATATGGCATTTTAATTCGAGGGCGCTACACAGACAACTGAAGAGACTTTTCACACCTCTGACATAGAGAAACTCCCATTTTTACAGGTAAAATTGTGATATATTACAACTTGAGAGCCCCCACAGAACAGTGTCTGAACAATAACAGTTTAATTTGACAACATAAACAGTATAAACGTTTGTTTTTGGTCACAGTCCACGGTAGTTTGATATTTAACCCGTTCTGTGCCTATAACTGGTGAGAAGAGAAGTGTGTATGATGTTACCATTTCTTTAGCCTTAGCCATTTTGTTTACTGTAGTCGAGATTGTTGTTTCTTCTAAAATGTGATGTTGTGACATGAATCGTGTCCATACAATCTGACTAAAAACACAAACTTATTTTTTGTATTAGCAGACCAGAGCCAACTGGTTTCAGCAATTCATGGATTTCAGATTCCAGTTTTAAGGCTCTATTTTGAGGACTATTTACATTAATAAAAAATATTATAATTATTAATTTATTAATTTATTAATTTATTAATTTATTAATTTATTAATTTATTAATTTATTAATTTATTAATTTATTAATTTATTATTATTATTATTATTATTATTATTATTATTATTATTATTATTAATATTAATATTATTATTATACTTTTTTAAAATATAAATAATATATTGTTCAAAATAAAAATTTAAAAAATCCAAAAACCCACAGAATAAAGAAAAATAAACAAGCCAGAGCAGAGAGGGAAAAAATATGCTTTAAGAAAAATTGGGAAGTCTAAGAATTATTATTTTTTTAATCTCATTTAGTCCAGTTTTGTTCCCATTTGATTTGAATTGGGAATTGCCGCGACAAAAATGCTAATTTATCATCGTGTCATATCATCACCCAAAACTTAACCTTAACATATTCATTTTGTTGTTTTGCATTTCAATTTAAAAAGGCACTTTTGTCTTAAGCTCGGTCGGAGGTTTGTTGGAGCTGAATGGCGCGCCCTACATTTGTTTCCTTCCATATTTTGCATGTGTCAAGTTTGATTTTATTTCATACGTCTCATTAATTCCCCGCATTTGTCTTTGCACCTGCACATTCAAATAAAGCCTGACGAGCCACACGGAGGCGATCGCTTTTGTTTTGGTCTTTTATGCAAACGCAACGGACTTTCATCAGCAGTGGAGATTTCGTGCTAATTGGCAGTTTCATATTTTTGAATCGCGTCTCAAAACGTGCGGGAATAACTTGAAAAGGGCTAAAGAAACATTAATGCAGCAGATTAAATTACCGACTGGTCAAAAATGGCAGCACACGGCGTTTTCACATCGCTTCATTCATGGTTTGCGTTCAGATTTACTTTTCAGAATTTAATGTTGTTTATTTGTTTAAGCTGGGGACATGACTAAATACTATTTTCTTCCAAAGTGACACAAATCTCGTTTAACAATCAGTTACAAGCTATATATGACTGAAACATCTGCAGTTATATGATTTTTTTCCCCATTTTATGTACCTAAATGTTTATGTACCTCTGTTTTCACTTTAAGTAGGATTTCTCTGGTTAAAGTACGACAGATAAATACAAATACAAACATGTAGCACCAGCAAGATAATGTTAATAGCAAGGAATTATATTTGTAGTTATTTATTTACATGTATTTTGTATTATTTAGCAAATCAGGTGCGTTCCATAAAAGCCCAACTCTTAAATAAAATTACAAAAGGTAAAAAATAAATACAAAACTACGTTAACAAGACAACAAGTTTATATACAATTGCACCCGCTCTTTTTATGTAGAGAAGTCAATATTAGTGCATCTAAATACCAACTGTCTCTGGTACACACATAACACGTTTTTCTACAGTTTCACGCCAAATGAAAGTGAAACGATTCGTGCTTTGGTTCACAACTTGCTCTCGATGGTCCGGCGGTCCTTCTCCGAGACGTAGGTGGAGTCTGGAGAGGCCGCGCCGGTCTCTGGCTCCTCTGAAACTGAGGAGAATTCTGCCGTTAGTGCTGTTGAAGTGCAAATGCTGCAGGAACACATCCACACATACAGGGGGCGCTGTTGCGGAGTGGTTAGCCTGTCACATGGTCTCGATCACGAAACAAAACCACATTTAGATAAATAAATAAGCACAATCTAATATTAATGCGATTGGACAAATCAAGTTGTCTTTTTCTTTTGCATGCATATTTTATAAAGATAGTTTTGTTCTGGTTTTGACATGTTTAAACGTCAGAAATGTAATAAATATAGTAAAACGTTTGGGTTTTGTGACATTCCAACACTTTGAGACGGTCCAAATTAAAACAAAATAGCCGAGGCTGAATTCTAAGGGTAAATTGGCCTTTTTAACTGTGAAAATGCAGATGTTTTAACCCTTTTTATTGTAAATATCTCTTCACATGCAACAAAAACTGGCACAAGGTTCAATCATCAACAGTGTCTTCAAACAATCGTGGCATTACTTCATTACAAAAGACTTTGAGGTAACTTTAATCTAGAAAAAATGCGAACGTAATTCCAATGAGACCTAATTCCTAATGATACGGTTTAACATTGTGGATTTAACTTTTCATAACGCTGAATTACATCGCTGAAATTATAACATGGAGTTCCTGATTTTTATTTTTAAAAACAGCCAATTGAAGCTAATTATTTTTTTGTAATTATGTTTTTATTTTTGAAAAATGGCACTTCTTCATTTTTCAACTAATTACAACTAAGTACAGGGATGTGGGCGGGGATAGGTGGAAGGTGATACTGTACTTTCTGAGCATTTGACCCTCAGTTGCAGGACAGTACAGGATCACACAAAATCGCAATACAACTTTGAGTGAACTAACGGTGATGGATAAGGTTAAAGGCTCATTAGAGTGACTTTCACATAATACGTCCCCTTTAATTAAGGAAAGGTTTGGTTTTGCCATATTGGTCTGATTTTTCTTGATCAAATGAGAGTCTAGTTTATTTTAAATACTATTATTTATTTATTTTATTTTATTTAAATAGTTTTACATGTTTTTTTTTTTTTTTTTTTTTTTAAAAATTTTTTTTTTTTTTTTTTTTATATACAAAAACCTGACACAGAGAAATCATAAAATAGTCAAATAGCATCTCTTGGCAATTGAAAACAAAATATATAAAAAGAAAGGAAATCACTGCACAAACTGTCCAAAATAAATGTCCAGAGTCTGTTAAATTTGTCGATTGTCAAATTGAGTTCGATTGTCACTTTCTTCCATTTTTCTTCCATTTTTTTCTAATGTCCATTATAATATCAGTCCAGTTTTTAATCGTCGGTTCAGTTTGTGTCATCCATTTTTTTTTTAAAGTTGTTGTTTTAAAAGAATAAATACAAAACACAGAACAGAACACGACCAGAGAGTGAAAATAAAAACACAAATACAAACAAACAAAAGAAACAAAAGCACGGCACATTTAAATCAAAACGATGGTCCAAAGTTTGTCATTGTTGTCCTTTAAGTCAGTTTCTTCCATTGGTCTGAGTCCTTGATCGTCGGTGAAGTTTGTGTCATACATTTCGTTGTTGTTTTTTGAAGTCAAACCGGTGCTAACGGTCACGTCTTTGGCACTGACCTTTGCTCTGCGGCTGGAGGAGGCGTGGCCCCGTGAGTCCGATCCCCAAAGCGCCGATGGGGGCCGTGATGAGGATCGCCAGCACGGCCAGCGTCAGCACGTCCAGACCGTACTTCACCAGAACCTCGTCCCCGTCCTCCCGCGCCATGTCCAGCGCCTTGGAGCCGATGGCAGCCTGCAGAACGTCCACGAGAAGTTCACAAAATACACGAGCACAGACGCGTGGAGTGAAGCGCCGCCGAATGTCCGACCTGAACCGTGGCTTTGGGGAGCCAGGCCACGGCGATGAAGAGCTTCTCCTTCAGGTTGAACCCTCCGAAGTGAACGAGGAGGAACGTGACGAGGACGCGGATGGACAGGCCGATGAAGAGGCAGGCCACTCCCAAACCTGAGGGACGGCAGCGGGTCAACATCAACGTCACACGACAAATTTAGATGAAAATGCTCCATTCAAGTTATAAAATCCAACTGTTGTTATCCAAAACTTTTAGTGTCACATCCAGCGCGTGAACTTAGTTATTTTGGTTCTCATATTTGTCTCATTCCAATATTTTATTTTTATTCATTTGCACTGATGTATTCATATATAATGGAATCATTGTTTTTTAAAAATGTTTTATTTATTATGATTTATTATGATTTATTATGATTTATTATTATTATTATTATTATTTTTATTTATTTTTTAATGAAAGAAAAACACAGATCAATCAAAAAAAAAATATATATATATATATACATAAAGATTTTTTTAAAAATAAAATAATAAAAAAAGGTACAGACAGGGCGTCCCAGCTTCCTGTTCCTGTCTATTGTTTTCCGCCTTATGAGATCACATGACCCTCCCTAATGTGTCCCACCTGTCTTATTGTCTCCACTCCTCCTCTGAGTATATAAGCCCCTCCTTCTTTTTGTCCTGTTCCAGTTCGTCCGTTCAGTTTTGTCTGCATTTCAGCCTTTTTGAGCGGTTCATTTTGACATTGTCCCAGTTTTGGATCCAGTCGTTCTTTGTATTATTGTATTATCGAACTGCTTCCGATGAGCCGTGCATTTTTGGGTCCACTTCCGTGATTCTCCCATCACATTTAGTCAAGAACAAGAAGTGTTGCGGAAAAAAAGTTGTTAAAACCGTTGAATAAAGGTCTGAGTGAAAGAGTTGTCCTTGTGGATTTCCGCGCTTTTGCAAAAGGAGGACACAACAGAACGGTACAATGATCTGTCAGCGCTGCCTTTGAGTAGTACTAGAAGTAGTCGGATTGTGTTTTTTTTCCCTTACCTACAGTGCTGGGGTTCAGGGTGCTGATGGTGATCTCGGCTCCGATCAGTCCGAACAGAAGCGGCTGAAAAACGTCCCAGGATCGACCCACTACCACCGCTACAGGAGCCTGCGGGGGCCACAAAGCGGTGAAGAACTAGCTCTAAACTACGACCAAATCATGACGCAACCAAGACTTGACCAGGTCTGAGCAAGGACTAAACAAGGACTAGAGCAGGACTTACTTTATTGACCCGCCAACCCAAGGCAGCTACGAAGGACAGGACCAGGACACACAGACCTCCGGCTCCCGCGAAGCCGACGACGTGAGACAGGAAGACCGAAAAGACCGAGAGTCCGAGGAGCAGCAGCGTCCTGGTCCAAGTTAAGTCCTCCTGAAACAAAGGACAGCGTCTACACCAGAAGACCAGGAGAAAACGAGACTGAAACAACTAAATCAGGACTAAATCAGACCATCGACACTAACAAACCTCTGAATTATGGAAAAGTGGAAGCCGTCAGACACTCATTCACTGCATATTCACACACATGCGAAAGGACACAACAAAAGTGTGGGTAGAGTTGGATTTAAAGGGTTTTCCATCTAGTATTGTTTTGAACCTTTGAACATGTTCTTTCAGTTTGACATCGCTTTCAAGCTAAACATGTAAAAGAAGACTTTACATCAGTCAGCCATTCCCTCATCAGGATGTGGCATTATCTGGCAGCAGAGGGAATCCCCATGAGGAAACAGACAAAAAGCTAGCTTGCCTCGACACGCTAATGTAAGCACGCAGTTGCGATTTGATGGCAGAAATGCTCAGAACGAGTCGGGAAATGATTTATAGACTTAACAGTTCCATCTGACATCGCAATTCTTGGAAATGTGTTTTTGCGAGGCTCAGAGTGAGAGGACCTCGTAAACGGTATTGACGAAACAAGCGCAAATGAAGCTAAGCACAACTCCAGGTGTGTTTTCGATGCGAGTACAATGTTATAGCATGGTTAGAATCTCCCAAAACAGCCAAATGTGCTTAATATGTGTCAAAGCAGATTAATACATGTTCTAAACTTTGAGTCCAGACCTGTTCAGAGCTGGGAAACAGGCAGAGGAACACACCAACCAGGAGACCGGCCAGGACCCCGCCGACCACCTCCAGAAGACCCTTTAATACATTCATCCACGTGGAGCCTGAAAAGAACGACGTCAAACTGGTTTAAAACAATGTTAAACCGATATTTAAATACTTATTGGTAGTATCTGAACATCAGCTCAATTGACATGACAACACAAGTAGGAACAAAATGAAGCCGGCATGATGATGATGGAACCAGATTAATTTCCGATGTGAATGTTTATTATATTCAAGCTCCAACCTGTGGAGAAGGCGATGCCGAGGCAGGTGGAGAAACCGGTGATGGCCAAAATGTCGTCGAAGCTGCCGGCCGCCATCAGCAGAGTCGGGATTCCCTGAAAATGTCGTTTAGTTTTTTTTTTTTAGAAGAGCTACAAACATTGTCGTGTACATTGAGGAAAAAGTGTGTAGGATTTTGTCTTTATTTGATGGAACAGTTGTTGTAAATACACATGGGAGTCAAAAATGATGTTGAAAATGTAGTTCTTAAGCCCCTTTATGGTTTTTGGTAATTATCCATCACATTCTACTGTATAATGTATTGTATGCTTTATTTATTTTTTACCAAATGACAATTAATTCATCAAAAATCTTTGCAAAACTACTACTAATACTGATCACACAACATTAGGGACACTCAGACTTCCATCCAAAAGTTTGGTCAATTTACTTACGAGAAACGCATTTTTCTGACGACATTTTTTTTTTTTTATATCAAAAGTGATCTTGTATATTCTTGTTTGTCAAATAACATGTTGGCATAAAATCGCATTGTGTGTCTTCAGTTTTGATGTGAGTCATCCAACCTGTCATAAAACACTTCCTCGTTTGCTCACTAGAGGGAACTGCATTTCTCATTTTCTTTTGGTAACAGGTACTGATTTTTTTTGGACAAAACAAGATTAAACTAGGCAGTGCACAAAAACAGTTTGATATCAGACTAGTAATCTACTGTAATCTCAGTTTGAAGTTTAGTTTTATTACTATACTTATTTCAAGACGTGTTTATGAGATGCTTCTTGTTTCAAGCTAAATTATCTGCCGAAGAGATTGTAAAATTGCCCTTGACATTGAATGGCAATAGAGGAATCTTGACTATAAATCAGTGACTACCACCACCTTTATGAATGCAGTGTAAATAAAGTTATGTATTGATATCATGTTATAAACTCAATCATTGGGCTCGCACCTTGTCGACGCCGTAGCCTTCTCTCTGCAGTAACAACATGGACGGCACCACCACGGCCGGAGACACAGCGGCCAAAACAAACCTGCACCAGAGAAAAGCAATGCTGTAATACTGCTTTACTGTGTACTACCTTTAACCAAGTATTTATAGTCAATTTCCCTTTTTTTTCTTCAATTTTCTTTTTTTAGATAGCGAACATAATTTTTGTTTTATAAAGATAGAATAATAATTTTAGGAAGTTATTTGTGTGCTCAGATTAAATGTAGTTATGTCAATGTTGGACTAGTTTGTTTATGTTTAGTCAAATTGTGACATTATAATTTTGTTTTATTTAATTTATTTAATTTATTTAATTTATTTAATTTATTTAATTTAATTTAATTTAATTTAATTTAATTTAATTTAATTTAATTTAATTTAATTTATTTAATTTATTTTTTAAATTTAATTTAATTTATTTATTTTTTATGTTTAATTTTTTTAATGTATTAATTCATTTCTTTTTGCTCTCTGGTTGTGTTCTTTCTTTTATGTTTGTATATTTCAAATAATAATAATAATAATAAATAGGAAACAAAAATGATTGTTTTTGCTTGTTATCATCAAAGTTAGCGTTTTACATCTAGTCAGAGCTCATTCAGCTCTGCTCTGTTTTATTAATATAGAATTATAAACAGTTTAAATACATACTTTATCCTTCAGCAAGTATTCATCACGACAACAGTTTATATACCAAGAGTAAATTCATTTACTGTAAGGCCCTTACAGATAACAACTTGATTTAAAAAAGTAGCCGAATATACGTATAAAAGGCTGCAGTTCCTCTGGCGTCCACTGTGGGTGTAGGTGGCAGTGTTGGTTTTTTTACCCCAGTATGAAGCCCCAAACCCAGGGCAAATTCAAGAGGAAATGAGAGACGAGGGCGACGACACAAGCTTCAACCAGACACGGACCGACCGCTAAACGGACACACACGGCCTTCAGACGCACCAAAGCCTGAGGAGGGACAGAAGGTTTAGTCCGTTTTGGTTTATTTGCCATTTGTAGTTGAGAAAACCTGAAAAACAACCACATTAACAAACAATAATCACATAAACCAACAGTGACGCAGAGGAGAGGGTCAGATGGAGCAGAGGAGGCCGAGGAGGCGGGTCCAGACCTGAGGGTTGAGTCCGAGTCCCGCCCTCGCCAGGATGATGGCCAGGGCGATGTTCCTGAGAGCAGAGGACCAGCGAGGGTCGATGTAGACCGCGTCGGCGATGTACGGGACGTTCCTCAAAACCAGGCCGGCCAGAAGCATACCTGACGCACACACACTGTCAGGACTGGACCAGGACTATGCCGGACCAAACAGGGCTAAATTCAGGCTTGGAAAAGGACTAAACCAGGACCAAACTAGGACAAAATTTAGGCCTGAAAGGGGATAAAACCAGGACTTAACTTGACCTAAACCTTAAGTTGAACCGGGGCTAAACCAGAAGTTAAGCTACAACTATCAAGCGAGGAGGACTACATTAAAACTCATTCTAAAAACAAGACTAAATCAAGACCATAGCAGAACTAAATCATGGCCTGATAAAAAACTAAACCAGGACTACACTCGGGCTAAACCTTGAGGACTAATGTAAGATAAACCAAGACTAAACCAAGACCAAATCAGGAATAAAACTGGACTAAAACCTAGATAATTGCTAAACGTGTAAAGTGTTAAACCAAAAGGAGAACTAAACCAAGACTAAACTAGGGTTAAACAAGGACTAAACCGAGACTAAACTAGGGTTAAACAAGGACTAAACCAAGACTAAACTAGGGTTAAAAAAGGACTAAACCAAGACTAAACTAGAGCTAAACAAGGACGGACTAAACCAAGACTAAACTAGGGCTAAACAAGGCCACTAAACCAAGACTAAACTAGGGTTAAACAAGGACTAAACCAAGACTAAACTAGGGCTAAAACAAGGACTAAACCAAGACTAAACTAGGGTTAAACAAGGACTAAACCAAGACTAAACTAGGGCTAAACAAGGATAAACCAAGACTAAACTAGGGTTAAACAAGGACTAAACCTAGGGTTAAACAAGGACTAAACCAAGACTAAACTAGGGTTAAAAAGGACTAAACCAAGACTAAACTAGAGCTAAACAAGGACTAAACCAAGACTAAACTAGGGTTAAACAAGGCCTAAACCAAGACTAAACTAGGGTTAAACAAGGACTAAACCAAGACTAAACTAGTGCTAAACTACGGATTTAACCATATTTGAATTAGAAGTCAACAAAACCAGGACTATTTTGAATTTACTCTAAACATGAAATAGTCCAAGACTAAACAGGACCATACCAGGTCTACAGACCTCACCGAGCAGTGGGGGGAAGGGGGGCAGGGTCGGGAATTGGACCAGGCCCATGAGTTTCCCGCCCAGAACGGCACAGATGAAGAGCACGACCAGACCAAAGAGGTTTCCCCCGGCAGACACTCGGAGCCAGTGATGGACCAGACCAGACCGAACAGGCAGGGCAAAGAGGCAGGCTGCAGAACCAGGACAGGACCGGGGTTAGACCACGACTAAGGCTGGACTCAACACCGGGCTTAGACCAGGACTAGGGCTGGACATGACCGGGGTTAGACCAGGACTAAGGCTGGACTCAACAACCGGGCTTAGACAGGACTAGGGCTGGACATGACCGGGGTTAGCCAGGACTAAGGCTGGACTCAACAACCGGGCTTAGACCAGGACTAGGGCTGGACCATGACCGAGCTTCGACCAGGACTAAGGCTGGACTCAACAAACAGGGTTCGACCAGGACTAAACCAGGACTTTTCACATTCAACTTCAC